>JAYDZG010000028.1:1220433-1235647 GCA_034509265.1 Microcambeva bendego | reverse complement strand
TATGTCTTACACTTTTGGTTCCATTTTATTAATACTATATTTATTATATTTCCTTTGTACCTTGAGCCACAATTTTTTAAGTTTTTTACGTATTAATTATTCTCATGCTTCCATGCCTTTTGATTTTCTAGTGTACCATAAGCCTTTTTAATCTCTCTCTGTCTCTATCTGTAAACAGTACTCACTTATTACACAATGTTCAATGTATAAGTGGCTAAGTGAGTGGGACTGTCAACTCACAGCAAGAAGGTCCTGGGTTTGATCTGGGTCCTTTCTTTGTGGAGTTAGCATGTTCACCCCGTGTGTGTGCGCGTTTCCTGACTCTGAATTGCCCTATATGTGAATGTGAACCGACACACCCCATACAGAGTGTATTTTTATCTTGACTCACAGAACCCAAGCTATGCGCAGCCCTGATGTAGACTATGGACTTGCAATTTAAAAAATCTAGTAATTTCCATGATTTCTGCAGCTTTTCATCCACTGTGCGGCCTACATTCTTATATAAGTAGATAGTTATTATTTCTTCTTCATTATTTCTCACTTTTTCACTTGACCGACTGAAGAAATTCGGTGCCACACGACAAAAAAAAGAAGGAAGTGAGGCGTTGCACCATTCGGCAACTGTTACAATCAGCAATCAAGCTTCCTTTTTACTATTTTTTATGCCTTTTCTCCAATTTTACTCCAAATTTTCACCACTTGCAACAGTCCGAACTAAACCTGAACTCCACAGGCTGGGCTTTGTGTCACAAAATTAAGAGTTTTAAGTTAGCAAAAGTGCCAGTGACCTCACCTGTGGCTTCAATGAAGCGGATACATTTATCAATGAACACCGGGATCGGCCTGTCAGGTGACACAACGTTAACCAAGGGCACCCCAAAGTAGTTACTCTCCAGAGGTTTGGAGATCGAATGTCGGGGCTTCAGTCGGGTTTTCTGAAAAAAAATAATAAGTCATTGGTTTTAGTTAAAGCTGACTCGATACCACTGTTTAAAGTCCAATACTGATACATATGGCTTAAATACCAATCCGAGACATCTCGTTTCTACTCTCAAATACCGGAGCAGTACTTCAAAAATAACGAAACTTTATGTTGATGTAGCTGAATTCTGATTATCATTTAGTTTTTTTGGCATTGTGATTATTCTGTTAAGATTTGGTAAATATTTATCTAGAATTAACTTCAGAGGCAGGATGATTTAATAAAACTGATTAAAAGCTATGATAATGAACTTTTTTACACTAAAACGAGACACTGGTGCCAGCTAGGGCTTAAACTCTTTTCCCCTGTACTCAGTAATTTAGTGATTTAGAATGGGTTATTAATCCTAATGGTTAGATTTCAATGCACTTACTTTGCCAGGTCGACGGAGGCTCCTCAGAATGTTCCTCTTCTTATCATCACCTTCCTCGATCAGAGACTCTCCCTTCAAGGCTGTTACCTCGTCCTCCTTCGTCTTTGGGAGGCCGCCGAGCTCATCATCGCTGCCAATTGAGAAACTTGTGCGAAAGTTGCTGAACTTGCCCAGGCGCTTGGAGCGATCCCTGTACAACCGAGGCTTAACTCCAGCCGCGGAGAACTTGCGGCGACGTTCCAACGAGTTCCCGTCGCCTTCACTGTCTGAGCCATTAACGCCCCCATTGGAGTGCATCCTGTTTGAGTTGCGGATGGTTATGATCTTTCCCTGCGTGCTGTCGTGAGGCACGGAGTAGATGCATTCTTCATGGTTGGGGCGAGGCTTGGAGACGGCGTCCTTCGGCTCAGCATAGTCAGATGGATCATAGACGCCATCCCCACAGGGCCAGGTTACGTTGGAGGTGAAGGAGCGTCGGTGGGTACCAGAGTCTACGTAGGGATTGAAGTTGTGCTTTCGTATATCGAAGGTGACGCTGGGCCTGGGCCTGACGTGCGAAGAGCCTTTGTTGTTTAACTTGTTCTCAAAGGTGCTAAGTTCTGATATGACTGAGAAGGTGTCACCGGAGTCCATCTCCGGGAGTCTGAATCCACTGTGGGAGGTGAGAGTACCGTCATAGTAAGGCGGGGAGGCTTCCATGTCCTCCTCATAATCTAGAAGCATAGTGACGGGGCTCGGGGAGCCACACTGAGGCGAATACACATTCTCATTTGTGCTACAGGCCTCGGCAGTGTTATCATATGTGTGAGTGGCCTCGACGAGCGTCTTCTTCTCCACCACCTCCGTGAAGAATGACTGGAAAAGGTCTATCCTGTGCAGGCCTCCCACGACTCCACCGGTGCCACATACCACGCTGGCAAAATGACCCTCGATTTCACCCGCCAGTTCCTTCCCCTGGGCGAGCAGCTCTCGTACGGACTCAGAGTCTGAGAGTTCTGTCTCATTTTCTCCTACGGCGAGGAGCTGGACTGGAACGATGTCTGGGACCTCACAGAGCAAGGCGCACAGGGTTTCTAACGAGGCCTTACGGCGGGCGGAGTAGACAGCCATGTAGCCGTGCACCAGGCGACTCTTGCGAAGGGTAAAAGAAGCATGGTAAGACAGCAAAGACAGCTCTATGGTCAGCTTCTGTCCCGCAACCGACTGCTCTAGGAGAACTGAACTACTGCTGGAGTAGGTCGGTCTACAGTGCTGAGGGAGGAGGAAGGGCGACAGAAGTTGGTCCACGTCATAGGAGTCGCCACACATGAGGCACATAACGATGCGCAGGTCGGCCTCCGGACTCTGGTCTTGCTGCAGGTCCCTGATACTCTGAGGTAGAGGCGGTGGGGATGGAGAACCGCTCCGGAACATGGTGTTCCTCCGAATGTCCAAGAGACCCTTCAATACTTGGTTTATCTGCTTCTCGTTGACGTTCCGCCCATAACCTGACCCGGGCAATGCTGGCTCCAAATAATTACATTGGAGCTTAGTGGCAACCTGCTGCCCCTGAGCGATCAGGATTTGGGAAGTCTCGCTACCAAGGTCACCCAATGTGCCCATTCCTCTCTTGGTGACCAACAGCAGGGACAAAGGAAGCCCGGCCATGTGGTTGTCCCTCCTGCCCAGTGTGGACTCTCGCAACTTCTCGATACTTTCCACGACATACGACAAAGTCTCCTTTGAGTTGTACAAGCACAGGCATCCATGAGGTGTAAAAGTCGGCGTGTGGAAGAAGTTGACCGGGAGTCTGACATTGCCTTCAATCGGACGGAGTACAAGCTCGTACATTTTACCTTCAAGGACATAAAGGTCGTCATTGGCGCACAAGGCCCGGATCTCGTTAGCCAGTTCTCTTGCTAGACCATCTTTACCCAGGATGACTAGATTAATTCTTTCCGGCTTACTGTCATTCATGTAGGACTTTCCATACGTGGGGTAGCGTGTCGGAAAGCATGATGCTAATATCTGCTCGATCTTGCTGTCCACACAGTGCGGGCAGCTCGGGCAAGTATCCTTGGTCGGGTGATAAACGAAATGTATATGCTTCAGTACCAGAGCGTCTCTCTCAGCCTGCAGCTTCTGCAACGCCTTAAAGCGCTGCTCTTCTCCCAGAACTTCTTGAATAGCTCCCATCTTTTCCTTACTTGGCTTGGCGTCCACCTTAAGTTCATAGAAGAGCTCAGAATACTCGAGCAGAAGCTCCTGGAAGTCCTCCTTTGCCCGATCAATGATCACCTTCTGGTGCCGGTTGTAGATGTCCAAGTATTCCGGTTCCTCAAGCCACTGATAAAAATCTTCATTCATGATGAAGCTGCGAGCCTCCTCCCAAGGCCTGCCTGGGGTGACAAATGGCGAAGATGCCAATTTCATCTTGAACTCGTGTCTCATCTCGGCCCGCTTGCACTCGTTCCGCAGATGGTCGAGGTGCGCGTCGAAGATGATCTCGGCCGCCGTTGTGTCCAGGACGTCAAAAGGTATGCGGTCGTCCTCCATGTTGTCCAGATGAGGTGTGTCCTCCCACGGGGCATCCTCCAGGACCACAAACCAGTGCTCAAAGTCCTTCTTGGACTCCAGAACCTTCTGAACGCCTGACCAGCTCAGGTGCTCGATTTCAGCCAGCTCACAGACTAGAGAGCTCAAGGCCAGAGGGAGAGCGCTGAGGTAGCCTTTTCGGCGCCTCTCTATGTGCTCCTGTTTGAGACGATGGGTGTGCTGCTGGAAAAGCTTCTTCGCCTTGGCCGAGCCTTCCAAGAAGACATACTCCTTATATTCTGGGGCTGTCTGCATGCGGCGGCTTGTGGCAGGCCAGGTCTCATTGTGGTTCTTCACGATGTGGTTCACCAGCCATTCGTACCGGTCCTTGGCTGAGGCGATGACTTGACTCTGATGTTTCAAAGCCTCAAAGTAAGGGATTATCTTGTGCTTGCCCCTGCCCTTGTCGATAAGCTGCATCAGTGTGAGAAAAGCCGAGTCGACATTTACATTGGACCGAGCTGATGTCTCGATGACTTGAAGGTTCTTCTTAGTGATCGCAAAGGTATGAGAATCCTTTATGTATCTCTCGACTCCTTCATCACATTTAGTCAGAACCAGCACCACAGGCTTCTTCGTCTTGCTTATGTGATTAAACAAATTGGTGACAAACTTCATTTGGTCATCAAAGCTACGATTCATGCCTCGACTCACGTCCACGCACAGCAGGAACCCGTCCACCTGGAGCTTTCCCTCTGGCATCTGCTTCTGCTCGAAGTCTTGCTCCAGGCCCAGCTGGTCAGTACAAAAGTACATTAGCTTCTCAGCAGATGCCAGCTTAGTGGTGGCTGCCCTCTTGATGTAGGGCTGCAACGCTGTGCTACGGTGCGGCTGAAACGTCTGGTCATCGATAAACTCTGTCTGCTCCACGACATGCATCCTGCACTCGGTGCCATCTTCCAAGACACGCTCCACCTCTCCCCAGAAGAGAAAATGGTCATTGTTGACTACTCGGCCACCAAAGTCACTCGTACTCAGGACCGACGTGTGGTCCAGGTGGAAGTCGTCGGCGCTGGGCCGGACAAAGCGGTTACACAGGCATGACTTGCCCACTCCGCATTGCCCTTTCTCTTTCTCGGTGCCCGACAGACCGACGACGATCAGGTTGTAGATGGGCGTCCGTGAATCTTGCTTCTTGGCCATCATTGTAAGCCAGCACTCATCTTGCCATGCTGACAGACTCTTCAGAAAACTGCAGAGAGGTCTGGGTTTATTTAATCATATCCACTTCAGTGAAGTCTCCGCTTCAATAGTTCAGAACTGTATGTCAGATTGCTTCGTGTCCATATTATCGAGAATGTAAAATATTAAAGGTAAAAATAGGTGTGTTTGATAATTGAAGGTTTGAGATGACTTGTCCTTCTTTGGTGTCCTTCCTAAAGGAGAAAAAAGGAGGAGACATATATTTACCTTTTTATTTTAGTAGTCTCACAGTAGTTATTTTAATGTAAGCTAGTCATGGCATTGATGTAAGACCCTCGGGAAACTAACTAAATTTTGAGGATAAAATGTGCTGCATAATATATCCCAACCACTAACAGGTGCCATGATGAAGAGATGATCAGTGGTATTCACTTCATCTGTCAGTGCTCACAATTATCGATGATTGGTTTATCAAGTCTTTATGGTGATTGTTTTGTATTATACAGGGCAAGTGGCAAGACTTTTATTTAGAAACGAATATGACATATCTTGAAAGCCGCCATACTGGATAAAGGGGAAATGTTTCCAGTGGAAGGGCACAGATTTGCAATATCTCTTGTGTCTCATTTCATTAATGACCTTCACAGAAATGTTTATTACATTAAGATATTGAAAAAAAAAGTGCTCTAGCTAAAAAACGGTAAGATACCATGATGCAGCAGGTCATGTATTTTCCATTTCCCGGACAAAGCCGAATATTCTTCGTCTGCATATCTGATTTTCTTTGGTTTCCTAAAGAAGCTGCGCCTGCACCTGTTTGTACGGCTGTTCAGTGTGGTTTACGGTTACCAAGCTGGAGATTCAATGGGAATACTGTGATCTTATTCTGTGATGACACATGCCATCTGCGATGCACACTTTCTCTTCTTATTTGTAGGACTAGACTAGGTTTTCCCACTGGTGTCAGATGAGCACTATTGTCTCTGTAGATCAGGTATCTGTACTGCCACTTTACAGTAGACTTACGAATGTAACAAGTTCTGTTCTTAATTCAAATTGTTAGTATGTTAAATTAAATTTTCCATAAGAAATGTAAACAGAATGAATCTGTGTCAGACATCCCAAACCCTCCCTTACCGCACCTAACCTTTCTAATGTTGTAATGCTCTTTTTTCTTAATAATGCACTCTTTGTCCCATTAAATCTTAAATGATGGAACAAACATTACTGTACTAAACAGTAATAAAGAAAAATAAACAGTAGTACTGTAAACATACACCAGAAAAACCCCGCCCGATGTCCGAATGTTCGTTCACTGTTTATATTGGTTGGGTCCTAAAACCTAGCGAGCTTCCTTGCCGTCTTACTCCGTACATAGTCAGCTACCTACATAAATCGGACGTTTCCTTATAAATCGATTCATTTGAATGCTTACAAAATGAAAACAGTTAGTATCATGCCATTCAAAGCAATGGGACAATGTGGCACAAAACGCTAGCATGTCAGAGAACGTTTCACTCCTTGTAATGCTTAATTGGCGAAATACATTTTCGGCATTTAGTACACTCTTGAACCAGCATTGATTTTTGACTGGGAGTAAACTGGCCTAAACAAAGTGTTATAACTGCGTGTGTGTGTGTGTGTGTGGGGGGGGTAATCAATTGAACTAGTAATCAATTCACGAACCATCACTGCCAGAATATCACTGTTGGACCCAGGAGCAAGGCCCTCAACCCTCAACTGCTCAGACTATATACTACAACTGTAATGTAAATCACTGTGGACAAAGGCGTCCACTAAATGCCAAAAATGTAAATGTCCCAGAGCTGCTCTGAAACAATGAATGGAAAAAAAAACACTTCCTACAATGGGTGCCAATCCACCCACCATCACTGGCACTGACACACAGCTGGGGGCAATTTAAAGCTTCCAATCCACCTAAATTGCACGGTCCTGAGTAGTAAAAGAAGAACAGATTACCAAGAGGAAACATGAAGAGATTCTCCCTATGGGCATAACAGGGGGTCAGACAAAGGTCTACAGGGCCTGGTGCATTACCATGCCTCCTGATATCATCTGCATTACAAAATATATCCCTACTAGCAGTAACTGGTAAAGGAGACAACCATTAAAGTCTATTTAACTGATTATTAATTACAATCGATAGATCGAGCATTACTTTTATTTTGAAAGAACGAGCAAGGAATTCTTCTCCATCCTGATGCTTTTAAGCTTCAGAATTCAGCAGCATCCCGACACTCCTCGATAAAATCAAATCAGAACACGTCAGCTTGCCAATTCAAAGTAACAAAGAAAGACACAACGTCTTAAAAACGACAGTTTTGATTAAAAAAAACGGACATTAACAAATCTGCAGGGCTTTCCTCACTTAATGTTCCTCTACTGTCATAGTCTCGTGCGTGTGATGCGAACAATCACAGCGGCTAGCCGAAAGGCTAACACCCAGTCTCACTCAAAATTCTCGATTTTCATTCATAGTCTTATATTGTCGCTCGAAACGACGTATGTGCCGAATGAGATGGAACAAAAGTGTTAAATGTGTGAATTGGAGAAGAAATGGAACATCCAGGGCAGAATTTTGGGTGGCACACCTTCATCAGCTAAAAGCTCCATGACAACAATCCGGCTACATATCTTGACAGTCGGGATGAGCAGCTCGGTCAAATCCAGCACATCACACCGACTTATGATTCTAATTTTTCATACATTTATAAATATGTGTGTGTGTTTTTGGGTTTCCGTTCACACATGGTTTGCAATTCGTGCTTTCCTTACCAGTACCACCTCCTCGTCCTTCCCAGTCGGGTCCAGCCCAGGCCGGCGGTGAGAGATTTCGGCCGCTTTAGTGACCCAGACTCGTTCAAAATGCTTCCAAAAATGTCCAGTCGTAGATGAATTGATTATTGCTATTGTTCTCGGTTGTAAAAAACGTCCATGGAAGCTGGTTTCCTATCGTGTTCGGTCTCTTGCTGCTGGTATCGGCTGAGAAAATCCATTAATTTCCAATGTCCAGATCGAGAAACATCAACTCGCACAGGGTGCATGTTCGATTGTGCAGAGATACATGATGTGTTCGATTCCCGGGCCTTTCCAGCCTCCTTTCAGATGAATTCTGGTCTCCTTTGTTGTGCCCGTAATAAATATGCTGATTTCATCCTATGCGGCCAACATGTGCGGCTCCGAATTCCCCCAAGAAGTGCGAAGAATCCGCTCATAGCAGAATGAAACGGTGCACGAATCTGAAATTTGCGCAAATCCAGATGAAATTCAAGCATATGCACTGGTGTGTGCGGGTGAAAGTGAGGATTTTCTTGCTTTCCCCGATAATGGCGGCCCCTCCGCCCGAATCCGCACCCCCTCTCTCCGCCTGCTTTCACACCACAGTACCGGAGACTCGCCCTGTGGCGCAGCTCAACATTACAACACGCCTAAACACACACACACACACACACACACACACACACACACTCGGTTTATATATTGTATAATAACCCTCTCACATTTGCATTGCTCACTGATTTCATAAAACCACAACTGCTACAACAGCCCTTCAATGAGTCTTGGTCGCCCATGACCATGTTGCCGGTTTACCATTGTTCCTTCCTCGGATCACTTTCGATAGATGCTGACCACAGCAGACCGGGAACACCCTACAAGAGCTGCAGTTTTAAAGCATCCCAATCTGGCTCAGGTCCTTATGCTCATCCATTTGTCCTGCTTCTGACATCCAGTGAGGATAAAATGTTCCCCATACTGGCAGATGCAATGATGAAAAGGAACTCAGATCTCTGGGACTGACGGTGGGATGCTGCACCCACTTCAACGACTGCACCAATATTCCAAACTAATTATACAGTTTTAGGAAAGGTTTTGAACGTTAAGGTACTGGAGTAGTAATCAGAATTTCACTGGTTTATACCTCACCACTGCACGGTCACCACTGTTGGGCCCTTTAGTGAGGTCCTTAACCCTTAAATATGTGCTCTAAATATTGGGACACAAGTGACAGTTTAGTAACTCAAGACCTGTATGTGCCTTACAAGTGTATAACATTCATAAGCTAACCACGCCCTTCCAAACACCCAATTGATGACTAAAACAGCTTCCTCTAATCTGAAATGGCTTTCTACAACACTTGAAGTATGTCAGTGTGAATCCATAAGAAAGACGGGTTGTGGTCAAGGGTCTTACTGGACCACTGTAGATTTCAGTCATGCTGAGACATTAAAATGCATTTCTAAAACTCTTCACACATTTTAGAAGCATATAAGTGTATTTATTTCATGATATACAGTAGATCACAATGTTTGAGGCTGAAAAACCTTAGTTTAATGATTAAGTGTATACAAACATGAATAATTTCTCTACATGAATAAAAACAATGTGCCCCTACTGACATTATTATTTACACACAGGCTAGTCATTGACCTAAATCTTTTCAAAATGAGGATGTTTTGTGGTCAGTGATGTTCTGCTTTGGGTTGTCATGGGATCAGTCCGTAAAAATGGCGACATCAACACCTTTGAGGAATGAAACAGTTTTAATCCTACATTCACATGAACTCAACAAGATTAGTCCTAAAACACCTTATACAGATGTACACCGATCAGGCATAACATTATGACCACCTTCCTTATATTGTGCTGGTCTCCTTTTTGCTGCCAGCATTGATGACCCTTGGCCGTCCATTACCCTGTCGCCAGTTTACCACCGTTGCTTCCTCGGACCACGTTTGATATGGCACAATCTGAGTTTTGAGTCGCCCATATAAAATTTTCACTCGCCAGGTAATATATCGCACCCACTAACAAGTATCGTAATTAAGAGATAAGCAGTGTTATTCAGTGGTCAGAATGTTAAAGCTGCTCGTTGTAAATACAGTGTACCAGACTTGCTTTTGGCCACTTGATAAAAATGATAGAAATGATGAGAATAATATTTGGTACAAGTGTAACTCAACATACCTGTTTGAAGTTCTGCACCAAAATCTCAGACACTCAGAGTTCATCCATGTTTAAAGGCCTGGAGCATAACAGAAAAGTTCAAATTGTAGTATTTAAGTGTTAGGCCTTCTAATTAAATTATTTCCGATTCTATATCTCACCTCTTAAACACCACTGAGCGCTTCTTTACACCTGCCAGTGGTGGTTTCGTAGTTTATTCTATTCTATACTACATAGTTAATTTGTATTTTATGACCTTACATACACACCAAGACCTGAAAATCTACATTTTGTTCTATCATGTATGTGGTTAAATGACAAATGTGAGTCTGAGTCTGATGTACTGAGGAACACACTACACCCACTTGATCCCTCCACCTGTGCCTCAAGCAGACGTTTGACGATGCTGATGGAGCAGCCAGGAGGTCTAGATTCTTATTCAGTAGCAATTCTGTAGTAAAAGCACTTGTTTTGTCTTGAGCAACTTCCAATGTCTAACAAATCTCAGTGGATATTCTACTGTTGGGATTATTCTTTTTTAAAATAACTGAAATAGCAAGACAGCTCATTATAACCCAGGGATGCATGATTCCACCACCATGCTTCACAAATTAAAATGTTCATTTAGTTATATTTAGTTTTCTTTCCAATTACAGCTTATTTAAGTGTGAAAGTGTGATTATTTGCAAGCTTGGGCTTGTCAACCAATTCCGGTAAACGGAGGAAGACATTAGTTGACATTCTAGTGCATTGTGCCACCTCATCCTATTGATTTTAATGGCATGATGCTAACTGTTAGCGTAGTAAGCGAAACACCAAGTAATTGCTGTCCAAGTCGGTGACTTATTAGCATCGAACATCTACAGAAACCAACTGCTGGTACCTACCCACAAACAAAATACAAATATATCCATTTGACACAATTTAGCTTGTAAGCTATGTCTAATTTGTGCGGGTGTGTGATGGTGTCTTACTTGGCTCCACGTTTGTTTCCACAAGTGAGTCTTTTGCCTGGAAAAAAAACACAAGGCAACCATGACTGTAGTCTCATTTGTGAGGGTCATTTCAACCAAAACCGAGCCACCAGCCTTTATGAATGGCAAGGTCAAGCTTTTAGGTCTACACCTTTCTTTTGGTGCAAAACTCAGTTCCTCCTTGAAAAAAGCATGGACGGTCTGTGAGGAGTTTTTTCACATACACTCCAGGTTTCTACCACAGACTTGCCTTGTTTGTTCGGGACGATGGACAGTTTGGAAATCAATGATTAATAATCAATCAAATCGAGCTGATGATGTGACTACTCACCAAAAATGATCGCAATGCCCAAACAGAAGACCACAGCTGCGAAGATCAGCCCGCCCTTCCTGATGGTCTCATAATCTAAAACACAAAAACAGACATGGGTGTGAATGCTCGATGTAAAGGCCCTCTGTTTCTATTTGCATTTTACATTCATCTGCTATTTATTGAATAGTAGTAAAAAAAAAAGGACTTCACCATAAAAGAAGTCCTTATCAAAGTTCTGTGGTGTTTCTGCGAACAAAGAAAAAATATAGAAGTAAAACATATTTTCTACAGAAAGATAGTGTGTTTTACATCACATTGAGAAACCATAAACTCTTGGGATCTCCAATACGTGTGCAGTATCGACATCCTTTCTCCTGCATAAGGTGAGTTAATTACTGGACCAACTTTGTGTATGGAGAACCGCACTGCATTTTTCTTCTACTCAGAGCTACACTGTGAATTGTCCAGCAGAGGTCGTACTAATGCATCAGCTCCGACTGCGTTGCCGGCCCAGCCCAGCCGGATGACTTTAAGGTGTCAGCTCCGTTGAGCTAACAAATGTAAATTTAATACATCTGCGGGATCTGTGAGATCAAATTATTTTTTGATGTCTGATCGTACTTTACAGCAGCACTAGGAAACATTTAGAGTGATGCTGCACCTAACTCATAAACCGTAAAGAAGAACATAAGCTCACATCTACTGTAACCAGCAACCCGAACCGAACCCTGTGTTGCATGAAAGTCGACATCCCACCCCACGAGGAAAGCAATTTAAAATTACTTATTGACTCGGACGTAGTGTTGCAGAACTGATAGCTTGTTTGCCCGATGTGGATTGTTCAGCCGAGAGACTGCAGGATCACTCAGTGTCGTTTCCCCTGCATTCACTTTTAAACTGCGCTCCAGTTCTCATTATGTCTGTAATGAGCCGAGCCGAGGTGCCGGGCCTCGTATTTTAACGCTTAGGAGAAGACTCGTGATGGACGGATGCAAGGCCATTAATATAATATTTCAAAAGTCTCTCTAAAGAATAATAAATGTACAATAGTAACATTTCTTAATACACGATTTCAGACCTGCTTGCAAGGATTAAGAGGGGGTCAACCCAATTTTGGAGAGGAATTAATGCTAAAAAAAAAAATACTGACCATTACTGTAATCTGTGATACTTTAAAACACTTGATCTTAAACTGCTCATAAAAGAATGAGATGTAATGTATGAATTACCCATAAAGCATTGCTGGGCAAAACCAGAACAAAAAATTCCTTATATTTTAAACAGACGTTAAAACAAGACTCACCGTCCCCCATGCTGCAGGTTCGACGTTGGGAGCCGCACTGAGTCTGGAAGTGAAGGATTGTGGGAGGAAATACAGATGAGACTCCTGGGTGGAGTGCAGGAGAAGGTAGATACGGGCCAAAAGGAAACGAGGGGTGTGTCATGAGTCTGTTATTCTGTCACCAGAACAGTTAAGGAGGCTCATTCATTGATTTTTATTGACCGCTTCATTCTGATCAAGGTCACAGTGGCTATACGCACCGACCAGGTTTAACAGTGTAAACACTGACAGATGAAGTGAAAAACACTGATTGTCTCTTCATCATGGGACCATTTGCGCATTTTGGTGATTTTTAAAAGGGTTTTAGATAAAAACCACAATAATCTGGCAACCCTGTTCACTGCAGACTTTCACCAGACTCCATGATTTAGCATTTTTGGAGGTTATTTAAAATATATCAAATTACAAATCTTGTACATTTAAAAGTAAAATTACAGGATGTAAAAGTACACATATACAAAAAAAGATTTAATACAGTAATGTGAGTAAATGTACTTTGTTTCTTTCCCCCTTTGGTAAACAAAAGAATATTCTGGGCCTCTTTCAACTTAATCTTCCTAAAGTCAGTGTTGCACATTATATGTATTACTTGTCTAAATGTCTTAAAAGTTTACAAGTCTAAATAAAAGTTTGCATCACGCTCTTTTTTCAACCTTCGCCCAAAGTGTTCTGTCCGGGGAGCGATGACCGAGGGTCACCCGGCGCCCAGCGCACGACTGTCCCAGCATGTGACCCACCAAGTGACACAGGAGGAACGTTCTGTGTCATTAAGCTGTTAAAGTTTAATCTGATGGAGAGAACAATGCCGACAAAGGACGATTGGAAGACGAATGGAAGTCGTTCCAGCTAAATGTCATGTGTGATATATGATTTTGGCCAAGGTGAGTTCAAGCTGACCAAAGATCCAACAATGATCCAAGCCGTTGAGGGTTGAGAACCTTGCTCAGGGGTCCAAAAGAAGCAAGAGGGGTTTTAACTAAAACATTAGCTGATGTGTGTTGTGTTAGAGAGCTGGGCATCAGCTATATTTAAATATGACAGTATTAATATTTTGGATAGTTTTACTTCATATACACAGTACATTTTTATTCATGGATATGGCCTCATTGTTTTTCAAAAAGTCTTTGTGTAGTCAGGAACAATCCCTGCTGATGCCAATACTCAAGCTTCCAAGTGTTCATCAGTGAAGGTGAACCTAATCCTAGACTTTAGATGCCATAATTTTCATGTGGAAAAAACTAATTTACACAAATAGGTTAATCTAAAAATGTTATATATTTTTTCTTCAACCAGCAACTTCCAAAACTGTCCTGTAGAGGCACTAAAAGTCATATGGATGCTTAATTGTAGTGTTTAAAATTCTCTGCTGCATATCTGCTGTAAAATGAAACTTTGTTCGTTGTTGTGCACTCCTCAAAAACAGTGTAGGTTACAAAAGAAAAACAGCAAAAATGGGTACTAATAAAAACATCTTCTAGATTAGCTGATCTTTGGATGGTCTGAGGCGTAGTTATTGTAAAAAATAAAACAAATAATAAAGAAAATAAAGTCATTATTATTATTATTATTATTAATCTACTAACACTCACTACATGATCAACGTATTTGGCACCTCTGGTTTAGATGAATGTTCTCAGAACACGTGGAAGAACCTAAAACATGATTGAATGTGTATAAAGCTAATGCAACACTATCATGAAGGACACAAGGTCAGTCTGTAACTCCAGTTTGGTAGATCATAAATGAATCGTTTTCAAGTTAAGGCTCAGTCAGGTGATGGATTTGGGCCGTGGTTAATCATTCGGGGTCAGTGTGTCTTGAGAAAACATCACACTCTCTCCCAAGGTTCCTTTCTCTCTTGAAGGCCGGGTCTCAAAACATCAGTGTTCAGTCAGTCTCAGTAGGTCCGATTTCTAATCTTTAGGAGAAGCGAAAAGCCTCCGTGAACCTGAGAGCTTGATTGTTGAAGCTGGTTGAAGGAGGTTCGAGTTGATGTGCAAGGTCTCTTATAGTTGTATAACAGTTCAGAAGAAGATGTGAGTAATTAAACTCATGTTTGCTTTTTTTTTATTCCATCTGACCTTCAACAGGAAAAGTTTGGACACCCCTGAACTAAGCGATCTGAAAGTCGGTCCAGTCTCCCTCAACTGAGACTTTCGCCTGGAGTGATTTGCTAATATAACTACAGAAACAGTTTACCGGGAACATATTAGCACTAGCAGAACATTAATAAGTGCTTTTAAACGCATGACCGATGATATTCAGACCTCTGGGCTACAAGCTCTAAATTTACTGAGATCGGAATGAAACACGCATGCATTCAGGCCTCACCGGCCATCATCGAGCCACTTGCATTCCACACAAGTGTTTACGGGGTTATTGCCCACGGGGAGGTAAAAAAAAATATGTTGTAGTATAACATGCAAGCGTGAAGAATGAGCTATTAGAAGGTAATGAGTTATGGATACAAAGTCAAAACACCAAGCTTTACAGTCACATTCCATGGCATTGGACTTTCATCCAGACAGATTTACGGTGTTCATTC
>JAYDZG010000028.1:1209562-1220333 GCA_034509265.1 Microcambeva bendego | reverse complement strand
TGTTGGACGTTCAGTTGTGCATTAATGCAGTGTCTCCTAAACACACCGATCAGTATATACAGTTCTAACAGCTTCTGGATTCTGAAGCAGGATTTTGGACTGTGTCTGAGGGACTTTCTGTCCTCTCAGTGGTCCGGCATTGAACTGGTACTAATAATTTAGAAGCATGTGATTTATTTTATATGATTTATTTTCTACACCTGTTCGCAGTGAGACTTGAACTGAATTATTAGAAGTACTATATTATTTACCTCTGTGCTTAATTATTTAATTCTTTTATTTAGATTGTCAGCTTTTTACACAACAATTTAAATAAGATTAGTAATGATTTATTGTGATTATTATTTTTTTATTATCATTTTCATGTATTGATAGTTTCTGAGAGGAAGTGAAAAACTACTGATTTACATTAAATGACAGAGAGGATCAGCAGGTGCTTCCTGATTGTGTTTCTTCATTCATGATGGACTTTGGCGTCTCAGTGTGATCGCTGAATCATCAACAGTTTGTTTTTAGCACAAAACTAAATCAAGAGGTGAGAAACATCTACTCGAGTTACTGTAATTGAGTAGTTTGCTTTGTGTACATTTTAAAGTAGATTTTACAACCTGTAATTTTACTTTTAGTTATACATGAAATTAATACACCAGTTAACCAACCATGAGCTACACAATAATCTTAAACAGATCAGTAATTATGAATTATAAAGGACAGATTAATTTTGCTTGCATGTCCTAGAAGAACGAATCCAAAATGAGTCTAGGGATGGATGGGGTGGGAGAAGGTCAGCCAGCTTACATTCCAGCTGCTTTAGAAAGCAAAATCTGGCAACACAAGATTCATTATTGGACAGCATTCTTATGTTGTTATAATCAAAGACAACAATTGTGAGATTTATATCAACTTGTCCTGTTTGGATTACACAGGATACAATCCCCATAAAAGTAACATTTGAAATGAGTTACTTTTTACTTGAGTAGATTTTAACTTGAGTAAATAATGACTTTAGTCGTACTCAGGTTGTTTCAAATCTTCACTTACCCACTTATCTTCCTAAATAATACTAAATAATTACTAAATCTTACTAAATATATTAGAAATAAAAGGCTCTGATAAACTTTCTTTTTATTTTCAGCATGATTTGCATCACTTGATAGGCAATATAGAAAATGCAATAATATGAATATCCATACAGTGTAGATCAGGAGCGTAATAACCGGGGTTGTTATGATTATTTATTAACGGAGCTTAATTTCTTTTTTGTAACCAAGCCATGGACTTCAATGTACACCACTGGTGCAGATGCTGCGTTTTAGAATGAATCATCATTTACATTTGACAGAATAGTTCAGTTATCCCTGACTGCCGAAAATGTGCAAAGAAGAACCTGTTTATTATGGTGCATTCAATGTTCAGGGATCGAATAAACACTAAACCGACGAAGGTTCTTCAGAATTTCAGCATAAAAACCTGAGTGACTTCAATAAGGACCAGATCGTTACGGCTGAAGAACCTCCCAGACATCACAGGCAACTCTTATTGATTTCAAAAAGTGCAGTTCACAGATCACGCATCAGCATAAAGTGCAAAGAGAAACTGCCAAAACAAATCAAACAGATCGATCCAGTATAACGCCTGAAAAAATACATCAAAGCAGAAACTACAGCTAAAGTAAAAACATATAGAGGCTTTATGTGCATTACCAGTTAGTTACCTCACATTTGGAGTTATAACGAGAGGTTAATAATAATAACTGGAAATCACAACAGTATTTTGCACGAACACGACGACTCCTCGAATGTCGACAGTCGTGCTATTAATCGCAAATGCAAATTTGTGGATTTAATTTGAACACACATTAATTTAAGCTAGATTGGGCCCAACACGTGATTTCAATAAGGACAGCCAGGTGTGAACGCTTTCTGCTGAATTAAACAACTCTGACGGACGTTATTGTCGAGTCCAGATAGGATTTTTTTTTACATCGTAAGCAGGAATAAGTGGAGAAGTCGAGCCACAATGCCAGATCCTGTGCTTCTCTCCAATATTCAGCCAGCAGTGAGGTCACGGCTTGACTTGCTGTTAAGAAAAACAAGAAGAGAGGAAATTTAAGTATTAAAGTAAAGAATAAGCTAGTGCAAGTGTAGTGTAGATTTCTAAAATCACAGTACACATTCTAATGAGTCCACAGTCCCAAAAACATGTAAATGAGGTAAACAGGAGATACTCAATTGTCCATGACTGGGCTCAATATAAGCTTGTGAACCGAGTAACTGTGTGTCTGTGGTGAATGTCAAAGTGTAAAAAACCTTCCAGTTTGTGTTTTAACTTTATAGAGATAAGTTTATAAGATATAATTTCACGGACTGGTGGGGGGTTTGAAATAATGCTCACAAATGATGGAAAATTAGTGCAAACTCTTCTCTGCAACAAGGCGCTTCCATCCAGTGGTGATAAGAAACAAAACAAAAAAAAGTCTGTTGGAAATGGAAGCACTGTTTTCATAGCTCTCAGATTATCACTGGTTTAAACAACCTTTACTATTATTGCTGAGACTTCTATCATATTTTGGAGTTTGTACATGGAAAATTTGAAGACGTACAGGCTTACAGTTGATCTATTTCATCCCGAAACTCAGAGCAAGCTTCCTTGACACCACATGAATTTCACTTGGTGCACTGGGAAACAGGACAGGACCTTCTAAAACCGTTGATAATGTTATATTTCTGCCTGCTTTCTTTGGGACGGCATGTCTGACAGGTCCGCGCCCGGGTGTGTGTCCACAATCTATTGTGTACACGAAGAAGCTCTGCATGGGTGTACTGTGCGTTTACCCCATCTGGCTGTGGATCCACTCTAGAAGACTGTGGACGTTGCTGTAGACGCCTGGCTTGTCTCTGCGACCGCATCCCACCCCCCAACTCGTCACGCCGAACAGGTACCAGCGCCTGTCATCCTCCTGACACACCAGAGGCCCCCCGCTGTCACCCTAAAGACAGAGAGATGAAATAAACACAATACTGGCGAACTTGTGATTGTTTGACATGTTATAATAAGAAATTCGAAGTGTGTGTGAGTGTTACCTGGCAGGTGTCTTTTCCTCCCTGAAGGTCACCTGCACAGAGCATGTTCTCCGTAATTTGTTCTGTGTAGATGGAGTCGTTGTTACATACCGAAGTGTTGATTATATCCACCATCACATCCATTAGGGTAGTAGAACCAACGTCTACAGACACACACACACACACACGATTGGCCAAATTTCCACAACAGTTCTCTTTCAAAACTGACAAACACAGACACTTTCAAATAAATAATTGTTATAAAGGCAATGAGTTGACACCCTGTTGGGAAAAACATTGCATTTTAAGCTGGTCAAGCTGGTTTAGCTGGTTGACCACCTTGGTCAAGCTGGTTAGAGTTGGTAGACCAGCTTGACCCAGCTGGTCAGGGCTGGAGGACCAACTGGGTCAGATGGTTGGGGCTAAAGGACATCTTATGTTAGCTGGTCAGGGATGGAGGACCAGCTAGGTCCCCAGCAAGGTTAGCTGGTTGGGCTGGAGGACCAGCTAGTTCACCAGATAGGTAAGCTGGTTAGGGCTGGAGGACAAGCTAGGTAAGCTGGTTGGGTTGGAGGACCAGCTAGGTCACCAGCTAGGTCAGCTGGTCGGGACTGGAGGACCAGCTAGACCATCTCAGCTGAGATGGACAGGGCTGGGCGGCCAGGTTGGCAAGCTTTTCTAAGCTGATAGAAGATGATATGGCATTACAACCTTATGCAAGTAGTAGATATGGAATGTAGAGTATATGATTCATTGTTGTATGGTAAAAAGTAAATTTAAAACTTCAACCAGTAAATTATTATTGTTAACAATTACTGTTGTCTTATAAAACATTATGTAAACACACACCTCTCCTGCGCTGCCCGCTTGAACAGTGTTACTCTGATTTATTAATATCACAATATTAAAGCCATAGTTTGGTGAAATATCTCATCATCAAAGGTAGTTAATCAGCCAGGACCACCTCATTGAGTTCTACACCGAAGCAATGATGTGACTAGCTATTAGATGGGTAAACCAATTAGCTAGTAAGCTGGGACAGGTATCACCACTAGTCTGTTCAACTACAGCTACAAGCTGGTTTTAGATGCCAGCTATACACCAGTTACCAGGTACAAACCATCTACAAGCTGGTTTTAAATGGTCTGACCATCTACCAGCTGGTTTTAGATACCAGCTATACACCAGTTACCCGGTACAAACCATCGACAAGCTGATTTGAGATGGTCTGACCAGCTACCATGTTCCAAAACACAGCTTATGCTGGAAAAGCTGGTCAACCAGCTTGACCATCTTAAGCTGGTATGAGCTGGTTTTTCCAGCAGGGCACAGGTAATGATAAATGCAACGTGGCTGTTTTGACACCCCTCACTACCTGAAGTTTTATGAATGAATTGCCCACCAGGTGGCACTCTAGACCAATAAGCTGAACCTCGTCTCAGAGATCACGTGACTACAGCCGCCATGGTCTCACACGACGTGTATAAGAAAAGTCGTGAACATTTAAGCAATATCACTATTCCAAGATAAATTAAAAGCAGCAGCATTAAAGTTTAAAACATCTCAAACTTAAACAAAAAACCAAGATTTAAAATATAATTTATCACCTATGAGCTTAGCATTTGATTCAGTTCTTGTGGAGGTGTTCTGATACACTTGTTTTGCTTTTTCATCGCTAATTGTATTTAATTCCAATTGACTATTATGTTTTCTCCCTGTAAAAAGATTTATTTTAATGCTCCAACAAAGTTTGCCTCTTATTCTCTTCTTAAAGTACACACTGTGTAACTAAACCCTCAGCACAATCATTGAAGTGTGGGAATTTACTGCTTTCACGATTTTGCCATCAATGCACCCCCCCAACACACACACACACACACACACACACACACACACACACACACACACCAGTCTTTTGAGAGTTCTAGTCACGAAATTTGACCCCGCCATGCTACCACAAAGAGTCACAGTGTCTGCAGTTTATTTTTTCAAACTAGCTCCTTTGACTCAACAGGCACACACACATCGTCTGAAATCTGGTGGACAACCTTTCTAGAAGAGTACTGGGACTTCCAAAAAGTTAAGATGTCCAGATACTGGTGGGCCAGTACTGAGGTACCTTGAACCTCAAAAACTCAAAGTTCTGAAAGTGTCGATGACGTTTAAGACATTTCTTCATGTTAGGATATATAAGTAAATGTGTTCCATGGTCCTGTGAAACTTAAGATATTTTAGGCTTATGTAAATAATTGTGATTGTTTTTGACACTTCTACTCACAAAAATAATAGAATCACTTAAATATAATTTCAAGAAGAGATGTCACAAGAACCGATACTTCGGTACCAAGTCGATACCAAAGTTCTGAAAATGATTCTCGTTACCTTGTTCGAAGGTACCAAAGGTTTCACAGATCTCCCAGACCACATGCCAATGTCATAACGCTACTAAACTGAGAACGCTAAAACAAGAAAACCAGGAGGAATCGTCGTGAGCCGCCTCCTTGCTCCCTTACTGTTAAACTAGTGCGTGTTCTATTAATCATCGCTTTGTGAATCAGGTCATTAGAACGCTCTATCTAGGTAGCACATAAAACAATCATTTATTAACACTGAAAACAAATTTCTTGTCCTTCCTGAATGAGTGAGAATCTGACACTGACTTGTTCGCCGCTGAATTTTTATATTTGACGGTGATTTAGTAAGATGATTACAAGGCGTCTAGGATTTGAAACAGCCTCTTTCTCGAGAGCGGACACAGGATGATGCACTATCCAGGTAGCATGCCAATCGTAGTAAATATAAATGCGATTACAGGTATTAACTAACTTGCACTTTTTGCTGGAAAATACTTAAAAGCATTTACGTTGACATACAGTAATTTAATTGCCTTTTATGGGTTTTTTTTCTTCTTCATGGTATTAAAGTCTGCATTGAGAATCATGGAATTTTAGTGGTGCTGGTACCGACTTTCTGGTATCGTGCCATCCCTAATTTCAAGTCAATAAGAAATACAGTAAAACCTTCAGTTATGCTTCTTAAGACATTAAGTCATATTAAACTTTTTACGATAAGCCTTTTTTAGACCTCTGGTTAGACCACAATTTCTCAGAAGCTGTTTAAAGTGAAACAGTGAAAATCTAGAAAAACAGATAAACACATGTGGACGGTCTAACACTGGATCTAATGGTTATTCCACACAAATGCAGATTCGTCTCAAGCTAAGTGGATGTTCATTTTATATTAAATAAATAAAGAATAGGGTCCACATTTCTGGAAATATGGTTTTGAGTTTCAAAGATTCAGAGTTTAAGGGACATTGAGTTACAAGTTACAAGGTTCAAGGTATATGTAATGATTAATACAATGTTAAAATCTACATTGAAAACTGTTGAACTTCCTGCTTTCAACAACATAAGCCTCCATCATTAACACGTACCGTCTCCTTCCGCCACTGTTCCGAAACCGGTAGTCCAGCACTGCCTGTTCTCTGAGACGACTTGGTCAAACATAGGAAGGCACACAGGCTGGACTGTTCCTACAACAGCGTTTTACACAAACAATCAGCAACTTTCTTTACACGTTTAAGGATAATCAACCACAATGAAATAGAATTTTGTGTTTGAAATAATGCACCGGACTGACCTGAAAGTCTGACAGGCTGGCTGAGCTTGAGCAGGGCGATGTCATAGTCGTTCGAGGCCGGATTGAAAAGCTTGTGCAGAATGATATCAGATATGAAGTACGGTGGTGGAAGCATGTTCTGAGAGACCATTCCCAAATACACCCGCCAGTTTTTAGGCAACAGGCTGGAAGCTGAGCTGTTGAAGGACGGGAATGGACATACACAAGCATTTATATTCTATTTTCATTTCATGATGTCCCAATATTCATCTACTTCTATTTTGATGTGTACCTAATAGGATGGACCCACATCCCAAGTCCAGGCTGCCACTCATTTACCCTGAATATACATAAATAGCCAAATTATATGGAGACCCGTCTATTTTAGCCAATTGTGTTAGGTGTCCTCATTACTGACACTGACCCCGCCCTGACCTGTAGGTCTACAGCAAGCCACACCCCAATCCTCACAATTTCTTGACTCTTGGGCAACCAGGGTCCTTACACAGCCAAGTAAGGGTCCTTACATAGTCTAGTGGTTAAAGTACTGGACTAGTAATCCGAAGGTTGCCAGTTCAAATCTCACCACTGCCAGGTCTGTGGAAAGGCTCATTGCTCAGACTGTAGATATATAGATAGATATATAGATAGATAGATGGATAGATAGAAATTTTGGCTTCCAGTATCTCAACAGCATAAAAAAATCCATTAATACAAATAAAAATTCTGTGTGTGTGCATGTTACATTAACCATAAAATAATTCTATAAAATTAATTCTATATAAGCAGCATTATTGAAATTATTCATATAAACAGTATTTACAGAAAGAAGTATTGGTCTGTTGTTATCTTTATAGTATATACAATATATATATATATATATAAATACTGTACTTGAAGCAGTGTGCGGCAGTCACAATGTAGTCTTGAGCCACCAACGAGCCTCCACACACGTGATAACCCTGGAAATGCAGGCTGGCCTGCCACGGCCACGCGCCCGACTCGGCTACACTCCCCCCAATGATCCGCGAGCTGACGTTCGAAAAGCCGCAATCTAAACAAATACGGAACACGTTCAGCAACCCGAGCAGTCATTTTTGTACAGCTGAAGTAGACACTCGGTGTGATGGACTGGAAGATAAAAACTCACCACTGCACTGGAGGAAGACAGACTGGTGATCAGGACATGATGAACTGTAAGCACAGCAAGATGGTGGAAAAAATAATGAAAACTCTGCCAGATTTGGCATAGAACCGCCCAATCTGGTAACATTCGTGTCATCATAGGTTAGCTGATCCCTTCTGACAGCAGTTCCACAGCTCCCCCCTCTCCTCTACACTGCGTCATTTAAAATTGTAGTCAGTATATGCATTGCAGCTAAAGTTATAGGCAACTACACCCCTGCTGAAAGAAATTCCAGACTACTGACAAAAGTAGATCCGAATTTGATCTAGCAAGGCAAGTCCCAAATCGTGGTTTAGTTGAAGCCAAAGGAGGCCTTCAACCCTCAGTG
This sequence comes from Microcambeva bendego, assembly GCA_034509265.1. Taxonomy (NCBI): domain Eukaryota; kingdom Metazoa; phylum Chordata; class Actinopteri; order Siluriformes; family Trichomycteridae; genus Microcambeva; species Microcambeva bendego. Next base: position 1,212,136 of record JAYDZG010000028.1, on the reverse strand, counting down.
ATCACTACCATGCATTAACAATGGCAATGTGTCCATAATCTATCATTGCATGGTCACGATGCATCTAGTTTGGCAACCTCAACTTTGTTCTGGTGAGGAGACGTCACACAGATTTTCTCGCAAAGAAGTGTAGCACTTAGTTCCTGTACAAGACGTTCAAGATCCACATGAGGTCACTGCTGAAAGGGCTAATTATAAAGACTATTCTGCAAAATATGTTCTGCATTGAGTTAATCATCTTTAAGGTGAATAGTAGGGTCATTACTCTTAGACTGCGTCATGTTTAACGTCGTAGGCTTCATTGAAATAAACCAGCCAAAAAAGTGATGTAAACATAGGCTCATAAATGTTCTCTTACCTGGCTATAATCTTTCCCTGGACGGTGTTGGAAGACTGAGTGGTCACTGAATAAAATTGTGATGAGCTGGACACTAAAGCTCCATAGTCGTAACTCCTGTAAAACACGCACACTGATCAGCAGAGGTGGAGCGAGTACTGGATATATTGTACTCAAGTAAAAGTACTATTACTTTGATGATTTTTTACTTAAGTATGAGTAAAGGTACTAATTTATAAATCTACTCAGGTAAAAAGTAACTCATGTGGTGGGTCAGTCAGGGTCTTTTATGTTTGCATGTTCTCCACGTGTCTATGTAGGTTTCCTCCGGGTGCTGCGGTTTCCTCTCACAGTCCAAAAACATGCAGCCTGGTTAACTGGAAATTTAACGAGTGTGTACTGATGAGACTCGTGTAATGAAGAATCGTTTCCTGTCGTGAACTGATGTTAAAATCCTAATAAATAAACACATTTTATTTGACATTATTTACACGTGCATTGATCATGTACCCTCTGAACCCGAGCTGCTGACAGGTTCTGTTGGCCAGGTTCTGATTCCAGCCGATAAAGCAGACGGGCAAGAAGCTGCTGGAGTTCACCGTCATCACCTGCAGCTCGTTTTTTGATCCGAACCTCACTGTGAAGAGCAGAAGATATAAAGGAGGATCTACAGTAACTTTCTGAACACAGTCCATATTGACCAGTCTGTAAAAGCTAGTGCAGATCTGATTGGCCATTGTATTTCAAACAATACTGACCGCAGTGTGTCTCATTGGTCCCGTCTTTGCAGTCGTGTCCATCGCACATGACCATGTACATGCATTTGTCATGCGAAGTGTTGGACTGGACTGGCGTCCCGTATCGCACTGTCCAAAAAATGCAGGGAAATAAACACTTCACATCAGAGGTAGACAGTAACATCTGTTTTGTGTTCTTGTACTTTTTAAAGTAAATTTTGTAACCTGTACTTTTACTTTTACTCAAGTACGTTTTGTATTAAGAATTTTAAAATAACATCCGAATAATAATAATAAAAGTTGCTTCTGGAAAAATGTTGCCAGATTTCAACAATGCCCAAAACCCTTCTAAAATCCACCCAAAAATATAACAATGCCTAATCTGGCAACCTTGTACACAGCGCTTACACAGCAGAAGTTGGGTAATTCTGTACTCATACAAGTCATATTACGAATGGCTTTTTTTTAATGATAAATAGTTAGTAAATATTTTAAAAACCTACATTTTTATTCAAACAACTACTGTGAGAATACTGTGCATTTTAAACAAGAGAGACACAGCGCCCCCTTCTGTTAAAAAAGTAATTTGGGAACGTTTACTCAGAGTACATTTAAATGAAATACTTTTTAGACTAGACTAGATTTTTAGACTAGTAGCTTTACTCGCACTTGAGTAAAATTAATCAAAGTAATTGTACTTTAACTTGAGTACAATACTTTAGTACTTTAATACTCGCTCCAGCTCTGTTAACACAAGAGTTGGGGATCTGGGGTCAGAGCGCTGGGTTACGGGGATCAATCTCAAGAATTTAGGTCAAATGTTCTCTCACCTCCCAGCCAGATGACCACTCCGATGAAGACCAACAAGACTACCAGGCCACCTGAGCCTCCATATCGGGGGAACTTTTTTTGTCGTGTCACCACCAGTCTGGTCTGTGGGAAGTCTGTCGATGGGAGCGGATCAAAAAGAAAACATTATAAACAATCATAAACGGCAGATACGGTTTTAATTAAATCCTGTCATGTGACATTTTATTATTTTTTTTAAGCCTCGACGAACAGTAGGAGTCGCTGTTGAGGCTCTTTGGAACTTTCCTTACTTACTTAAAAAAAAGCCCGGCCAGGTCAAGACCCAAACTCCAAGGTCAAGTCAAGGTTGGTATGTGCCAACTGAGCACCCAGTAGCCTTTTTTATATGGACATGGGTATTGAACCAGCTTTAGTGGTCACCACTCCGGGCAGATGTGCTTACTGGCCCCTAGTGTTCACTAGTGAGTATGAGCTGGTAATAAGACGGTCACAAGCCTCATCATCACCAAGTTCCACTGTTGGACCCCTGAGCAAGGCCCTAAACCCTCAATTGCTCAAAGTCTTGATCAGTCACTTTGGATAAAAGCAGGTTAAAGTGCCATGCTCAAGGTGGCAACAGAGCCTGCACGGTGACTGTTCCTAGCTGTGTGTGTGTGTGTGTGTGTGTGTGTGTGTGTGTGTGTAACCTGG
>JAYDZG010000028.1:1065132-1075668 GCA_034509265.1 Microcambeva bendego | reverse complement strand
GAACCGCCGAACACTCGCTGACAACAGTCCCGACAAAAAAAAAACAAAAACTAAAACCGATGACTTAAAATTCTTAAAAATATATATATTTAAGAGGGTGGGTGTAGCATGAAATATCTCCTGAATTGAACAGAAGTTGTACAGATGTTCGATTGTATGCATGGCTGTAGAGAAACGAAACTCAGCCGGCCAGGAGGGTCGCTGACGGGAAAAAATAAAAAATAAAAAAAAAATGATTTGACGAAACCATTGAAACCCGAACTGCAGCTAATGGGACAGCTGAGGGGCTTCGGCACACAGCGAGGGGGGCGGCAGAGCGGCGTCCGGTGTGGGGCTCTTTCTGGGGCTCGGGGACCTGGAACGACTGACAGAGAAAGATGGATCAGTGTAAATGAGCATTCTGGATGAGAACAGATACAAATTTACAAAAAAAACCCTTTAATCTGGTTTGCAGGTCACATGACTCACTGTCATACACGTTTGCGATACGCCGTGTGGTCATGTGCATTTTATTCATGGCCGGCATCAGAATTTCATGTTAATTATTTTCACAGATAGTTTAAATAGATAAAGTAATCACAAATACTTTATTTTCCTTATTGTTCTCGGTCTGCGGTCTGAATGGGATATTGATTCGTCTTAAATGAATCACAGATTCAAACGAATCGATTCGTACTGTATCCGTAACATCCCTAGTTAATTTACTTCATTATGACAGAACCTTTGAGACTTTCTGAATGAACTTGTCTTAATGTATTGAGCATACATACTTTTTAACCTTTCAGCGTGGCATTTAGGGTATTCGCCACTGCTCATTAAACAGCCGCGTTATTTGTTCAGCAGAGATGAAATGATATTAGTATTTTGCATCACGATAATGTCACTGTTTGACCGACTTTTAAATGAACACAAATGGAATCGGTGGCAATACAAACGTTTGCATGAGCATTCAAATTTGATGTATAGTCGATTTCACTTGGCTGCAAGTGTTGTCGTGTACCACATTAGCCGTGGTAAAGGACACAGCCAAACCGGCGCTCGTGTTAGCATTCGACGAGCGGTCTGAAGCTCCATCAGAAATAAAAAACGAATCAGTTTTATTTAGATCAGTGGTGGGGCTTGAACCGGAGACCTTCTGATCTGCTAGTCCAGGACGATCTTACCTGTTTCTCTTCTGGCTGGCTGAGCGTGAGCGGGATCTGGAGCGGGATCGCGAGCGGGATCGGGATCTGGAGCGGGACGTGCTGCGCGCCCTCTGTCTGGAGTCGGAGCGGGAACGTGAACGAGAGCGCGAGCGACTGTTGGGGGGACAGGAGAGATGTGAGCGTGCCGCTCCACAACATATGAGGTCATGCATGTTGTTCCTTTGAACCTCAGTGTTTTGTTGAGCACCGTTAAAAGAACCGTGTGACTATTAGTGATGAGACAAACATGTTTATCATTGTTTTCTTTCACCCTCACAGAGACCCTTGACTCAAATCAATTTAACTTGGCGCTGGATAAAACACTAAAGTCACAGAACACCAACTAACATTAATGAGGAATGTTTCTGTGGATTGACTTCACATGTGTTTATACAGTAGGTGATGCTGAATCTCCTTTAGAGAGAGAGACATAAAAGTGTAACGTGGATGAATGTAGTAACAGTAGGAGACAGAATGAGGAGATTTCTACTTGGCATCCATCACTGCTTATACAAATTATTTATTATACTGAGCAACTTTCACTAATCAATGGTCTGACATGTTCATTACATCGGTCCTGTTCTCTATCCTATCCCCTACAACCTATCCCCTACATCCCATCCCCTACAACCTACATCCCATCCCCTACATCCCATCCCCTCCCCTATCCATGCATCGTGTTTCACATTAAGCACAGTTCATTCTGTCTGAGTCACTTTTACAGAATCACATCTCTGGTGTGTTCAGGGCATTCGACAAGGACATGCCGCTACAAAAATATAACATTTATCATCGAGTATCATTATCCCTCATTTGTGGGACAGAGTGTGTACAAAAGCATGAGTGTTAGGGGCCCTGCAGTGCCAGGATTCGAACCCACACCCTTTCCGACTGATGAGCCGAAGCTCTCGACGAAAAATGGAAACCCACCTGCTCCTGCGGACGGGCGTCCTCGATCTTCTAGCGGGACTTCTGGAGCGGCGCACGGGAGAGCGGGAGCGCCGGGCGGGACTTCTGGATCTAGAGCGGCCCGGTGACCCAGACCTGACGACAGGAAACACAGCCCACAGTTTAGCGCCTGGGTTCGATCACGCACACATACAGTCTTACTCCTAAAATGTGAGGTCATGACGACGCTGCTCCTGCCGGATGAGACGGAGACCGGGCGTGCGTCGTGACTTATGGATGTTCTCGGTGCAGAGACCAGACTGAGTGATATATTTATAGTTTCTGCGTGTTAGAACTTCTAGTTTGTTGTCATTTTGTGTTTATTTAAATTTAAATTATCCTCCGGCCGACACAAGGACGACGTCGGAGTTTTTCCATTGCTCGGTCCAGTGGTCCTAAACCCTGAAGTGAACTCTTGCTTTGTAAAAAGCGCTACACATATAACGGACATGCTTTACTTTATTACTACTTTGTATAACACTGCAGTGATCTCGTCTCTCTTAATTCAGTGTTTAGATCAGGAACACATTTTACTCTTTTGTGTATATATAAAAGACACAATAAAACCCTCTCTGATGCGTAAAGGTGCCGTGGGACTCACCTGCTCCTCCTTTTGGAGTACGAGGAGGAACGTCGATGCCTCCTGAGAAACAAAAATGACCGATCATTGCAGCACAACAAGAAGAAAACATCTCAAGATTTTTTTAATAATAAAAAAAAACAAAAAAAGAAATAAATAAAATCGCCCGAAAGTGCACACGTGTCCCCGGCACACACTTACCGCTCGTTGCTGCGGCTGCGTGAGTGGTAGCGCCGACCGCGAGATCTAGACCGAGAACGAGACCTGTAGCGAGAGAGGGGGGATCAGTATACGAAACAAAATCCCACCAACTCACATTGTAGAACATTAAAGTATAACATAACACTAATAAAACGAGAACGCTAAAACCAGAACACCAGGAGGAATCGTCGTGAGCCTCCTCCTCGCTCCTTTACTGGTTAACTAGTGTGTGTTCTATGAACAATCACTTTATAAATCAGGTTATTAGAACACTACCAAGGTATTACATCACGTTTCATTAGCATTAGCATCGTACCGTTCAAACCAATAGGACCAACGTTGGCTACAGACGCTTCAACTTCACTGATGAGCTCGGAATTACAAATAAATCCACTAATAAACATTTACACACATTAAACAATCATTTATTAAGACTGTAAACAACTCAGTTTATTTCATGTCCTTCCTGAATGAGTGAGAATCTGATGAATAGAGCGTTTATATATGAAGGAGACTCAGTAGGAGGATTAGAAGACAATAGTAGTAAATATAAATGCTTTACCAAAATAACCTTGGTTTGTCTAGTTTTTTTATTGGCACAATATAGTGGTTTTCAATAAAAAAAATAAAACTATAATTACTTAAAAAAAAAAAAAACAAGGTATTAACTAAATGTTAAAAATAAAAGCATGTTGACATACACTCATTGTTTTTTTTCCTTCTTTATAAATTTGGAAAGTAAAAGTATTTGTGACGATCGGATATTTATCTAAACATTAATGTCCTTTTATTTCTGAGGTAGTTGCAAACTATGCCAAACACAGAAGTGAAGAGCGATTCGTCTTAAAAGAATAACCCGAAACAGACACTGGTCCTGCTTCAGATTGATCTCCCACATTTGCTATTGAGCTAAAAATCTCTCTCACACACATACTGTTTGTCCGTACCTGCTGCGTCGGCCACCTCGCCGTCCGAAGCGATAGCAGTCGTAGGCGTAATGTCCCGTCTCACCACACTGGTAGCAGCGGTCGTTCGGGTCGAACGCTCTCCGGCTCGGCCGGCCGAAGCGAGATTTCCGGGACATCCCGTTGGACATCTCGACGCGGATGCGAGCACCACAGACCATCCTGAGACGACAGAGGGGGGTAGAAGAGGGCTTGACGAAGAACCACTTTCAGTTTTGTTTCCTATCGAAATTCTGTCACTTTAATATAGAGCAAAAATAAATACGTACGAGATAAACATTTTATATTTACAAATGACAAACACAAATATTCGTGTGCGCGTTTGTTCTGTCGAATCTCCACTTTTATCTTCCGTCCTAAATCACACTTTCTTGCTGAACACGAAGCAGCGAACGTACAATTTATCGAACCGTGAATGAAAAGTCTCGGATTAAGCGCTGTTTCGGTGTGGATTTGGGACACAGCCCTTGCCTTTTCTGCGCTATGTGTTCAGTAAAACCGATCCAGATCGACTCAAGATTCATAGAGTTGCGGGGATGAAACGACTCCTTTGCTTTTTTTGTAACAGAAGTACTCCAGGAATCGGTTCACCGCCGATCAGGCATAACATTATGACCACCCTTTTAATATTGTGTCCGTAGCAGAATTAACTGGTCTCCACCGCCCCACGCGCATCAATGAGCCGTGGCGGTTCGCTTTCGCCACTGTTCCTCCTCAGATCAAGTTTGATAAATGCTGACAGCGGATGTAACGATTCATGATAGATCACCGAGAATTGCATGCTGGAAAACACCCCACAAGAGCTGCAGTTTTAGAGTTGCTCTGACCCGGTCCTCCAGCTGTCGCAATCTGGCCCTCGAATTCTTCCATTTTGCTGCTTCTAACATTAATTTTAAGGATAAAATGTTTTATCACAGGGTAATATACCCCACCTATTAACATGTGCCATGATGGAGATGACCAGTGCTCAGAATGTTACAGCTGCTCTACATTTTGAATATTTAAGTTCAAACTTAACTCATTCCAACAAGCACTGGGAGAAACAGACAGAAAGAACTCAAGCTGACTCACTTGCCGTCCATCCCCTTCACTGCATCCTCGGCGTCTCTGGAGTCCTCGTACTCCACGAAGGCGAAGCCGGGAGGGTTGCGCGCCACCCAGACGTTCCGCAGGGGCCCGTAGTAGCCGAACGCCTGCTCCAGCTCGCCCTTCGCCGCGCCGCTGCCCAGGTCGCCCACGTACACCTTACAGTCGTATGAACTCCGCGACATCTTGGACCAGCAACCTGCAGGAAGGACAGGGTTTGAGAACTGGCCAGGAGAGTCTTGCTTCTTTTAGATGCATCAATTGGAGCCTGAATTGCGCTCCAGGTGTCCCATCCGGGGTGTTTCTGTGTGCCTTGCGCCCATTGAAACCTGGGATTGGCTCCAGCACCCACACAAGCCTGATTGGATCAGCGGTTAGGAAAGTGTGTTAAATAACACTGCCCTTAAAGTTCTAAAATTCTTGTGAAGAAACTTCAACCTGCTTCAAGTCGTAACAATAATAGTATAACTAGTCAAATAAACGCCGGCACAAAAATATATTTATGTTTAAAGTTTGAGCACATCAGTGCAGGGTCTGACGTCAATGACCAACACTTGCTAATCGATAACAAACTATAGTTGCCGTACTTAAAAAAAAACGTTGGTTAAGTTTAATTTCACGCAAAAAACGGTGTCTAGACTGAAATTAAAGCCGTTATGCCTGGACAGATATGAGGATAGACTCGCAGTCAAAATAAGTAAGAACTCGTTTAAAAAATACGGATGTACGGAACACCGTGACCTTCTGTCCCTAGCATGCAAAGCTAACAAGCTAGCAGCTTCTTTGTTCGTCGTTTGGCTGTGAAATGTAAACGTTTGTGTTTCCACGGTACAAACTATTCACACAAGGAGTTTATATTTTACACAGAAACACGCAGCTGGCTAAATATTCGCTATGCCTTTAGTCTCGTTTCCGAGCTAATTAAAGAACGTAAAGGCACAATTTTAAAGAACGAGCTGAACAAAGTTTTGCTCAAAAACAAAATGTTCGAATATTTTTGAAATATCGAATTCTGTAAAAACAAATCGCGAAATCGCGCTTTGAATGAGTAACTGGGGCTTAAATTAGTGGTTCTAATTGAAATTTTGAATAGCGTCCCAAACACCAACTGACACCCTCCGTAGGCTCCCTAACTAGTATACACTGGCAGTGACTCCCGACCCGGCATTCGATTCCTGCGAAGTGAACGCGCAGCTATTTGATACGAAACCACATACGACTAAATAGTCGTAGCCGCGCGCTACATGCCATATTACAACCGAACCGGTAAAAACACAGAATCAGAGATCCAACCGGGATACATAAGAGTGATTCTCGGAAGCTGGTGCCGTTTAAACGACTGAACCGACACAACATTACGCACTTATTAGCTTAGCATGGGATAGCTTAGCATACGCACTTGCTGCTTGTCGGCCTCACGTCTGCGCAGGACAGCGTGCGCGACGTCTCTCTGACGGACCACGCAAACAGATTTCGACGTTCAAAACCGGTTTAAATGAAGCACAAATAATAAAATAAACCGCATTCATTGACGTTATTCCAGTGAAATCTTTGCACGTCTTACCTTCTTCTTGTCGAATGAACCGTCACATGTACTCACGCACGCTCTCCTCCCGGAAGCGCGAGCACCGTTTCCAAGCGAGCGCGCGCCTACGTGAGGCCTCTAAGGGGCGGGAGCTCGTAGGACTGGAATCTGATTGGTCGGCGGGGCCGTCACTCAGACAAAGGCGCGCTTTTATTGTAGTGAAGAAAAAACGCTTTGACGACCAAGACCGGCGACTTCCAGATAGAACCGTTAGCGAAGGTTGTCAGTTATTAGTTATTTAGGAGAAATAAATAAGTAAAAATAAAGATGTTTATGTCTGCGATATGTTCTTTAAACAACATTAAGAGGAACTAAGGCACAATCAGCATAAAATTCGTTCTACATGCATATTAGTAATGACACCGGTATTCCCCGAAGAAAGTAGTTAAAATGCATTAAAGTACACGATTTACTTATATTCAAGTTTCTGGGGTTTATTGGGTACATTATTTTTCTAATTTGAAAAACTTTTCTTTCCTGGTAGCTTCGCCGTAAAGGGATTGGGTCATCAGTTGCCTTTTCATCACTGCAATGAAATTTATACTTCGCATTTGAACATGATCCGTGCAGTGAAACACACACACACACACACACACACACACACTCACTAGTGAGCACTAGGGGGCGGTGAGCACATGTGCCCGGAGCGGTTTGCGGCCCTAGCCACGGCGCCTGGGGAGCAGTTTGGGTTCGGCTGCCTTGCTCAAAAGCACTTCAGACATGACCTGTCTGCTCTGGGAATAGAACCGGAAACCTTCTGATCCCAAGCCTGGTTCTCTAAACACCAGGCCACGGCTACATGTAAAATGTGAGGTACATTTTAAAACCCTTGATTCCACAAAAAAGGAATTAGGGTCATTTCTTTCTTTTGAAAAGCCTCAGCAGTTAAGACATTGGATTGGAGTTGATTCATCAATGCCACTTTTCTATTTGGAAACCCTTGATCCCACATTAAGAGCTTGTTTTCATTGTCAGTCAATGCATTGCACACCTAAGTGCGACTAGGCACATTCTCCACTTTTTTTTAGTCAAATGTGCCTTCAGCGCTGTCTACGACCACCTTGCTGTGTCCAATGAATTGCCGCTGGTCCACTTAAAGGTAGGTGTAGGATGTGACCAGCCAATCGGATGTGTCACTGGGCCACCATGCTCTGTATACTTGTAGAATTTATTGCCAAGAAAGTACCAGTACTAAATCTGCTTTTTACATGGTACCCTACGATAAGCAAAGGTTTGCATTGAAATCCAGAACTGTATGTACCTAATGCATAGGTACTGCTCTTTGGCAAATGCTGAATGCAAATACTCCTCAAATAACTGTAAATAACAGCAGTTGAAACAACAGGGTGATTGTTGTGTTGTGGGTTTGTGTGTAATTCTTTACCGGACCACAAAGAAAGAGTGAATAATTAGAGATTATGACAAGACCGAGGTATTTATTACTGTCTCCAAGTCTCTAATCACCATTTGGTGTGAACAGTGGGTTGAGCTAAGACCATCGGTCTGTGACATCTTGACATCTTATGTGAAACTGGTCCGTGGTTCATAAAAAGTTTGTTGATGATAGCGGCCACTAATAATTAAACTCTAATGTGAAAACTTGGTCATTGGTGGAAACTTCAATCCAAAAGAACTTTATAAAGGCAACGGAATACAGTCCAACAGTGGTGAAGTGGCGAGACGAACCAGGACCTTCAGACCAATAGGCTGGACGTGGAGTCTTCTTCATCATTTTGTCATATAAATAATGGACCAAACCAGACATTCATTCTGATGCTGGAACTGAAATATTTATTCCTTTACATCACGATACATTTTTTGTGATTTGTATTTATCTATTTGTGTATTCTTCCCGCCCCCCCAAGGGAACCGTCTGATCCATTACTGTGACCTAAAAACGAGAAGTGAGTTTTGGATCGGTTTAGTTGTTATGTCATCTGGTACACTTCTATACTGAAACATGTTTTCATTTCATATTGAGGATTCCATCAAAAATATCAAATAACATCATTTTTTACTAATAATGAATTAATTACTACGCCACATTTTCACTAGTACATTTATAAAGTGAATAAACATTCAAATTAAATCAGTATTGATGATTTAGGATTTGTGTTTTTTTTTGGTATTTAATTCAGATGTATGTATAACATTATGACCACCTGGCCGCTCATGACCCCATCACTCGTTTACCACCATTGTTACCTTGGACCGCATTTTCCGGCCCTCGTCAAACTCGCTCAGATTCTTTTACTCGGACATCAACTTTGAGATTAAAATGTGCACTCTCTGGGTAATATATTCCCCCCACTAACAGGTGCCGTGATGAAGAGATGATCAGCGTTCTCTTTACCTGTCAGTGCTCTGAATTTTTTGAATGTTAGTTAAATGAGATCTTTATTCGAGGGTTACGGGTTAAGCTACATTATGTCATCTTTATAATTACTATTCGTATAATGATTTTGACAGCAGGTTATAAAGTGAAGTAAAAACGATTGAAATTAGCCCATGCTGAAGTCACAGATGGGGAGAAAACTTGACTTCCGAAAGCCCTGCATCGATCCCTCAGGTAGACGGACAGACCAAAACAAATCAAAATGAAAGTGTTCTTGGGAAGTCCAGCAGTTTCACCGTGAGCACGGATGGCGGAAAGGGACAGAAAAAAACTTGAAGGATTTAAAAAATGAACATCCACCGCTATGTACTGTCGGAAACTCGGACCGTTCGCGTTCTCAGTCTACACCCCGTCCTGCACAACAGTCTCTCTGTTTAGTTAAGGGGGTGTCTTCATGACTTCTTCCAGTCCATACTCGTGAGCTTTAATCGATCAAACATTGAACATCGACAATTCACAGTCGGCTGGGACGCTGGGTGAGACGGTACAACTCCCTAATCTGGCCATATCTAATAACCCTGATGGCATCTGCCGATTGGAGAGCCACGCCCTGATCTGAGGAACACACCCTGTGAGCGATAGCCCCGTGTTCGAAATGTCAGCGCCAGTGGGTTAGGGCGTGTCTTGTGCCACCCGAGTGTCCTTGTGTTGTGCATTTTAAATCATGTGTGTGTTATTTAAATTTGCAAAGTTAAATTAAATGTAATTCTTGTAGTGTTTTTTGTTTTATAAAAACGTTCTTATCTTGCAGTTCTTCTGTTTCTGAGTGAATGCTAACTGAATGAATTCGTGCTTAAAGGAACGTTACTGTCGGCTCTTTTCAGAAGCCCTTGACGTGACAGTAGGCCTCCAGGCTGGAGAACGTGATGTACAGGAGCCACAGGCCCACGAACAGCATGGAGGTGAGGATCTTGATGGCCTTGGGCCCGCCAAGTTCCCCGCCGACTGAGGGGCGGCGGCGCAGCATCAGCACAGCGATGTTGATCAGGGCGAAGATGGTGAAGAGCGTGACGGAGAAGGCCAGCGAGCCGGGATCCACCTTGAACGTCTGACCCTGGACCTCCCAGTACACGGCCGAGATGGACCACGCCACGCCGATCCCCAGGAAGACGTTCACCGCGTTGCTGCCGGTCACGTTTCCCACGGAGGCGTCGGCGTACTGGTCCTGAACCGCGGCAACCTTACTAGCGAAGGTGTCTGAGGACGAGAGGGCGCAAGAGGGAGGAATTTAAATAAGAACTGGAAAACATATCTTACAATCGACACAAACCCAAACATTTATATTATATACAATCTACAATGAATAAATACAATAACGAGTAATGAAAGGTAGAAAGGATCGGTTTGGCCACTAGGGGCGATAGATCCTATAAGCAGCGGAGAGAGAAGAGAGATGGTTTAATGTGTTTCAGGCTATAGATGTCTACAGAGATCACAGATGTGTAATAGAAGTGTTACTATATAATAATTGTGTTATATAGGTGACAGGTGTGTTACAGAGGTGTATCAGAGATATAATAGACATGTAACCGAGGTGACAGACCCCCCCTGTGGTGACACCCTGACCTGGGATGGAAGTTCCCAGGGCGACA
>JAYDZG010000028.1:685616-696217 GCA_034509265.1 Microcambeva bendego | reverse complement strand
TAATTGGAGACACTGAATCGTCCCGTAGATACCTGCGATGGACTGCCGCCACATCCAGGGTGTCGCCTTGTGCCTCACGCCCGTTGAAGAGCTGGGATAGGCTCCAGCACCCCTCCTTGACCCTAATTAGGAGAAGGGGTTAAAGACAATGAACTGATCTGAACTTTATCCAAAGTGACTTACAGTACAGTCGGAGCAATTGAGGGTTAAGGGCCTCGCTCAAGGGCCCTTAAGAGCAGCAACCTAGCAGTGGTGAGATTTGAACCAGCAAACTTTGTAACACTAGTCCAGTACATTAACCACTAGGCTACGGGTGGCCCGGTGGTCAAGATTGAGATGATGATAGAAACATTTAGGAAATATTATAAAAACAGAAATCACACTTCACACCGCTTGCTAATATCAAGACTGAACCAGATAATGCTATCAAAAATAATGTTCAGCCCCAAACTCACCTATTGTAAATCCAGTTCAAACATCCACAGTTTCTTTTTCTTATTGTATCACGATCTGGTGGTTACCAGTTTACCCGGCCATATCTGTCCTGGTTCTGTGCTGATGGCTGGATGAGCAGGATGAAGGTGTGTGTAGTGTGTTGGTGGAGCTTTGTTTTGGTTGGATCGTGTGAGGTGTGGTAGTCAGACAAGATGCAGTGCAGGTACTGAGGATCTTTCTCTTCCTCTCTCTCTCTCTGTCTGTCCCGTAATCCCACTGTCTGGCTCTCTGGGGTAGGTGTTAAGGCTGGATAAATATTAATTTCCTTTTTAATAACGGCCCTTTGCAGTCAGCACCACGTTTCCCTCTCGCGCCGCTGCGCGCCAAGATCGGCTGGGCGTGTTGGTGTGTGAGCTGATCTACATGTTGATGGCTTTCGTGTCATCGTGGATTTTATGGGCTGGTTTGTTCTGTGGTTTGGTCCTGTTTTTATTCACTTTTATTAATAATGACGTTATCTGATTTGAGTTTTTTTTGTTTGTTTGTTTTTTATATCAATTCTTATGGTATTGGCGTTTATCGGGCACTGGGTCACCAGGTTACCATTGGGTGGCGTCATGGCACAGCAGATGGCACAATTTCAGGGCATCTTTCTGCCATGCACCCACCTTGAGGTTCTCGACCAGGATGTGTGTGTGTGTGTGTGTGTGTGTGTGTCTGATGTAATGCACTCATGGACTCTTGTAATCTGAGATAATCCAGTGATCAGTGGCAGCATTAACACTCAGATTAATATTTAAACAGGATGAGTCTGGTCACAGTAACTGACACTAATCCCCACAGAAAAGTCAGTCTAATACAAAAATAATAAATAAAAAATGTCATACATGATAATCCAAACAATAATGGACATATCTTACTACAGGGATGATGGAGGGCTACTGGGTAGAGCTTTGGGCTATCGATTAAAAGGCTGAAGGTTTGAATCCGACCTCTGTTGGACCCTTGAGCAAGACCCTTAACCCTCTCAGTTCCAGGTGGCCATACAGAGGCTGACCATAGTTACCATCTTTGGTAACTATGGTCAGGAAGGGTTTGATGACAAATCAAGACATTTCTACTGAGGGTTCACGACCCCAGAAACCTTCAGACATTTAGAGGACGAAAACTTACTCATCTCTCTCTCTCTCTCTCTCTCTCTCTCTCTCTCTCTCTCCCTTTTTGTGTGTGTGAGTCCACAGGTTGGAGAGTGAGAATGATGTTTGGGAGGAGCAGATTCTCTCCGGATTGATGGATGTCCTACAGGAGTCTCGATTGACAGCTCCAGAGCTCTGCCCCTGTCCTCCCAACACCAGCCACAATGGTACACAAACCAGTACAGGTGTAACGGTTTTCTTGAGGATTTCTTTTTGTGCCACTTGATGTTTCCTTTCTTTGTTGTCAAACAAAATTTGGCTCAGGCGTGGTCCAGGCGTGGTGGTCTGGGTCCTTCCTGTGAGTTTCCTCTGGGTGCTCCGGTGTTCTCCCGCAGTTCAGATTTCCTGTAGGTAATACATAGAGGCACATAGCGAAAATAAATAGGAAAGGAAGATCACCATCTACTGTGGCGATCTCAAACGGGATCTATTTACATGGTGAAATGATTCTCTGTTTCACCAAAACCCCAAAAAACCTCGGACTGTTTCATTAAACCTTGACCTTTCCATTAAACAGGAGCAAGCTTGCGTCAGAGACCGCAATCCCACATTTCCTGATCCCACATTTACCCATTTTCCTTGAAAACATGTCAAACTGTGTGGCATAATAATATGACACAAAACTAAAAGTAAATTGTAAAGTTGTTCCAGATGCTAAAGATTTCTAAACGTGCTAAACACGTTCTAATAACCTGACTTCTGAATCGATGACTTATTTGAACTCTCTGGTTAGACATCTGACTACTTCAGTAAGACAGCCAGGAAGCGCACTACATTTTCGAACACACCTTATGTCTCTAATTTCTTCTTTCTTCTTGTCTTATTTAGACCTACATGACAAGGCACACGTTCTAAGGCACGGCGACTCCCGTGACCCTGCCCTTCTGGACTCGTCCCCGCTGGACCTGGCAGGTCAGCCGACAGAGGTCCCCTTCGCCGAGCTCCGCAATGAGTCCGTCTCCAAAGCCAGCTCGCTCTCCTCCCTCTCGTCGTTCTCGTCTCTCTCCTCCCTCTCGCCCGTCTCCTGCTCCAAGCCCGTAACTCCCTGGTCCGTGGCCCAGAGCAGCATGGATCCCGGGGGTGGGGACTGCCTGGGCTGCCTGCTCCCCAAGAACCAGGCGTGTGAGACCATGCTGGGTCTAGCACCCGAATTCCAGCCTTGCCCGGTGTCCGACGTGGGTGGCATCCACTGCCTAGGCCCTGCGCCCATCACGGCCGGCTGCTACGGTGAGCCAGTGCTGTCCGACCAGCTGCTCAGTGCACCAGTTCACTCTACTGGGGCAAGTCAGTGTGGCGATGGGGGCAAGTCGATGCGAGAGAGTGACCCCGACGATGATCCGGCCTCGAGGAGCATTTACGAAAGCCTGGGGGAGGAGGCACAGGACTGGAGCTGCCTGGAGTCTCTGATCAGTGAGAGTCGTATGGAACTCCTGGACCTGTGCTCCCGCAGCGAGCTCGCCGTCAACCTTTTCTGTGATGAGGACGTAGAGAACTACATGTTCCAGGACGAGGAAGAGTCATCTCTTGGGAATGATGTGTGCTCACTCAAAATCCGCTACGAGTCGTACCCGGATGGAGCCCAGGAACGCACTGACGAATGTCAGCTTGGCTTCTTCCCAGCGCTGCCCTGCGGCCGGGCCGAGAGCCCACAGGACAGGATGGAGCCATCAGGCGAGGACAAGGCAGATGCCCCGGTGACACCCAGTGGTGATTTCCTCTTCGATCTGAGCAACTCGCCAGGTGACTCACCAGGAGAGTTCAGTGAAGACAGCTACTGCACCGGCTCTTCCCCAGATGCCCGGCAGGTCCAGCGAGCTAATGGCCAGCTGTCCAGAGAGAACTCCAGCTCGTCCAGCCAGCTGAGCTACCGTCTCCGTGCCCGGAGGAAGTTTGCCTACCGGGAGGACTACTTATACGATGTGGACTCCATCGAGAGTGAGAGGAGCGCAGAGAAGCGGGAAAGACTGTCACTCGGACCCAAGAAAGAATGGGATGATGACTGGTGCCCGAAGAAGCGCCGCAGGTCCGCTCGGAGCCAGAAGGAGCCGCCGGTAATCATCAAGTACATCATTATTAACCGTTTCAAAGGTGAAAAGCACATGCAGGTGAGGTTGAGCAGGGTGGACCCCTCAGCTACAACGGTGAACCTGAGCCCGGGCGTCCTGCTCCTCTATGAGAGGCTGGCGCCACTCAAGGCATACTGGCAGATGAGAGAGAAGAGGTGGCAGGAGAAACAAGGATTGGCCGCCGCAGACAGGACCAAGCGCCTCAATGGTTACAAGCGGCCACCGAGTGCCTGCCCGAAACGGAAGCAGAGGTGCGCCAGCAGACTCAGGATTCAACGGATAGCCACCGTAGAGACTTTATCCCTCGGTCAAAATGCTGCCGCATTGTGTAACAATCAACAAGAAGTTGGGAAATCAATGAAGAGCACAGTAATGCTGCAAGAGGGTGGAACACCTCCAGATGCCTTGGATGGAGTGATGTCTGACATAGTGAGGTACCCAGCAAGGGCGAAGAGCAGAACCCAAGAGAGGGAGGAAAGGAGGAGGCAAGACAAAAGCGTGAAGATAAAGAAGTTCAAAAGTGAGGCCAGGTTGAGGTCCGGACCGTCACTGGAAGCACAGGACATCAAAAACTCCACTGCCTTGGAGCTCACACGGTTAAGCTCCTGTTTACCTGAAAACCTCAGTGACACTTGCGCCACAAGCGAGACCTTGCTTGAAGAATGCACTTTGACACCTGTCACTGCTGGGGCCAGCGAAAACGTGGGCCTCCTGCCTGGCGGCTACCTCCAGACGCTCCTGGAGGAGGCCCCTGACCCTTCAGGTGGTTCTAACGTCTCCTACTTCCCCTCGGGCCAGCAGCGGACGCCGGTCCAGAGCTGCATCCTCTCACCCCCCTCCGAATCAGAGTTCCCACGTTCACCCCACCATCCACCATACCCTGAGAGCAACCACGCCGAACAGAGCTATGCCATCAGCTGGTCGTCCCAACCCATGGTGGAGCGACTTTCGTTCTCGCCCGACATTCCAACTCAGAGTCCCGTCATGCCTCCGGAGTTCACAGGGCCCATGGCCACGCTGGCAGGAGATGCCACCATGGTAGCGGATTACAGCCAGGTCCCACTGGGCGCCTGCAGGATGCCCTTCGATGAGCCGCTCCTACCGGAGCCTGGTTCAGCCACCGACTACGGGTGCAGTCCAGTGGACTCCAGGGGGGAGAACGGCATGGGTCGACTCGTCAGTTTTAACTCCCTGGGGTCTCTCTCTGCCGCCTCTAGCAATTACAGCTCACTCAGCCTGCGAGAAGGAGAGCGGGAGCAGGAAGAAGAGATCAGCGAGATCAACGATGGATTTCTGTCGCATTGCAGCCCTCAGCTCATCCTGCAGCAGAGCCTCGAGGAGGTCACACCCCTCCGAGAGTCCAGCGATCTGTTGGACATTTCTAACTTCACCCCGGACAAGTTTCGGCATTACTCCTTGTCCGAGATGTCTCCGCCTGAGACTCCCAGCCCCTCCCCACAGATCTTGGGGAACTGTGGGAAAGCAGCAGGCGGGTTCTCCGATGCCACGGGGGCAAGCACGAGATGGAACTGCGGCGCCGTCCAACAAAACCGGCCGGAGGCGACACAGGATACGCTCCTCCTACACGCCTTCAATGAGGAGGACGAAGACGAGGGGCTTCGGGGTCAAAAGAAGTCAAAGAAGAAGGGCGGGAAGAATGCATCGAGCAGCAAAAAGAGCAAAACCGCCAAGGCAGGTAAAGGAGACAAGGCTAAGCTTCCGCGCCAGGGTTCTCATTCTGCCAAAAAGATCAAGGCGTTACTCGAGGGCAAAGCAGCTAAGGGTGAGGGCAAGTCAGACAGTTGCGCTCCATCTCCGACCCCCTCGCTGGGCATGTTGGGCATCCCAGGGGAGTGGCCCAATCCCGGCGGGCTGTCGGATCATGACCAGGGTGAGTTCCAGGAGCCGTCGAACATCCTGTCAAACATCGTCTCTGGCATGGCGGAGGTCCAGCGCTTCATGCGGGCCTCAGTGGAGCCACTCTGGGGTCCGTGCCTCTCTCCGGGTCAGCATGCCCTCCAGAGCCAGACGCTAAAGATCCTTGGGAGCAGCGTGGACATTAAGAAACGGGGTGGTGGCGCATCGGGGGCAGGAAAGGGGAAGAAAGGGGCGGGGCGCGACGCCAAGGCCAAACTCCTCACGCCCTCCGGCTTCTTTCCTCCTCTCGGTTGGGACTGCCTCCCGATTCCCCATCGCCCCGCTCACAAGAAGATGTACCGCCACAAAAGCACCACGAAGTTTGCCCGTGATGAGCTGCTAACAGCGAAGCGGGACATTAAAGGAGTGGCGCTGAGTGCTCTTGTAGAGAAACAGAGGTAATATTATATTTTCTGCCTACAACACTTGTCAGATTCCTTCGCATTGTCGTTTGTTTTGTTCCTTTTGAGTCACTGACTTTTACCCACGACCCCCTGTCTGCTCTGTGGGAAACTGGGTACATCCTGCATGCCAGCCCTGCCAAGCTACCTATCGACGTACTGGGTTCGATGTATCACGGCTACATCTCCCTGACACTGCTGCTTTATTTTGTTACATTCAGTGATTTTGTTATCGATTTTACGAACAGACATGCCTTGTAAGTCACCTCGCGGCGGGGTCATATCAAACGCAGGGGTGTGCCAGGGCTTCGATTGCCGATCAGCGTGCCAACGGTAATTGTTTAACACAAACCTTGCTAGGCATCTGAGCTCAAGGTTGCCTTTGTTCTTCAAGAACAAACGACGAAATGTGTTCGTTTACAGTGCCAACCGTTCCAGACGACGGACCTGGGTAGCTAGTCCACACGTAGCGTCTATTCAAAACAAAAGAAAGAAAAAATTAAAATGTTCCTAGGTATTACTAGGCACTAATCCTAGTTGTCTTCGGGATATTCATTTATGGTTCCATGTCTGAGGTTTCAGTCACCAGCGCGGCGCCACACGCTGGCTGGGTCTTTTTCTGCCAGTATCGAAATGCTGTTGTACAGGATACATATGCACTATTTACAAAAATAAAATTATATCAAACATGTTTAAATGAACGTGCCAAAATATGAACGATTAAGTGTACAGACATTTTTATTGACAT
This sequence comes from Microcambeva bendego, assembly GCA_034509265.1. Taxonomy (NCBI): domain Eukaryota; kingdom Metazoa; phylum Chordata; class Actinopteri; order Siluriformes; family Trichomycteridae; genus Microcambeva; species Microcambeva bendego. The sequence continues at coordinate 689,454 of JAYDZG010000028.1, read as the reverse complement.
GATAAATATTTGCTGTTTTTTAATGTGGTGGTTGTGGGAACGTGTGTGTGTGTGTGTGTGTGTGTGTGGTTTTGGGATGGGGTTGGACGGGGCTGGTCGTCACATACGCCAGCGACATCAGTCGTGAAGTCTTCTGTACAATCAAGGAGAGAGACGTCATGGTTTTGTCATAGTTTGGTTTCTATTTTGCTTGCCTGATGAGTTGCAAAAAATATATAATAAAGACGTTACTCCTGCATGCTTTTAAAAGTTCTCCGTGCAGATCTGGAGTCGAACAGAAGGAGTCGTTCAGCCCTAATCAGGCATGTGCCAATTAAACAGATCCATCTGCTTTTGAAATGTATTTATTTATTTATTTACCTTGCATCCGAAGCCACTTTGGGTTGGAGTTCGGGCTCTGTGCAGGACACTAGAGTTCCTCCACACTCATCAAGCCATGCCTTTATGGACCTTGTTTTGTCTCTGAACTGAAAATCACAGCCTCGGCCTGCTAATCCTTGCGCAGCATTTGAAGACCTGTTCCACTCTTAGTCCGGGCATTTTTTGCGATCCAGCAGACATGGTGGCTAATTTGTGTCAGACACTTCAGATTTTGCCCCTAAACTGAGGTGTTTAAAATCTCAGTGTTGGTGTGCTAGCAGATATACCACTGTACCACCGAGGAGCCAAAGTCTGACTGGTTGTTTGGATCATATTCTGACCCATCAAAAACGTGAAATTGGCCTAAACCTTTTTCAATAATATTAACATTGTTTACCGTGCCAGATGATCACATGGTCACGCCAGGCAAGGTCCTCAAAATCTGTAGTGGATTATATAATGTCTTCAGAACGCTGTATTGGCACATGCCTGGTTATACCCTGGTCTATTGAACCGCAGGAGGAGCACAGGGCTGGCAGGAACGGATCGACTTTCCTTTGAGTGACTTTTTCTTTGCAAATCCTAAAATAAAACGATCCCGTTTGCTCTGTGCATCTTCTTGCAGATGGACAGAACAAATCATTCTCCAGATTTTCCAGTGTTGCTAGCGAGGTGCATGTATAAACATGATATTCAGATTTTGTTCTGCATGCAGATGCTCTGTTTTGCATTTTTTGGGTTCATGCTTTTTTTCTCTCTTGCTATGAATGAATGTTTTTTAATGTTTACAGAGATATTCTCCCCAAATACGGTTTATTTCTGATTTTATGAATATCCACGCTTTCTTTCCTGTGTTTTGTTTTTGTTGACGAGGGAACATCGTGATCGACACAGACTCTGCCGTGTTCCCTCGTAGAGAAACGTAATCAGCGGCGCTTGCATCGAGTCTGTAAAATCGTGCCATTTTTATGAATGTATTACGCCTTCACGTTCAAGGTACTTTTATTTTTCACATCAAAAGGAGACCTGTTTGTATCATCTGCTATCTTTGCCCGGACGATTATCAAGGATTAACTTGTTAAATGTAGGCATAAAAAAAGACAACCTGTATATTTTTCATTGTGCCAATTTGTAAGATATTTTCTAAGTGTATATTTTTCTTAGAAAGTGCTGTGAGGTCGTTCTTAATGTGGCTTCTGTCCTTATGCTGTCCAGGCAGTGAAGGGTCTCTAATTATCATGTTTTTGTTTGTTTTTTTTTGTTGTTATTTTTCATTTTTTTTTCCCTTTGGGGTGGGGGTGTGGGGGGGTATCCGAGCCAAAAGCTGGGGAAGACCGTACAGACTATGGTGAAGATGAACAAGCTGTGACTTTGTTGAGTTTTGTTACTGGACCAATCTTATCGTGAGAGTGTTGTGCTCTAGTAAAATAAATACATAAAAATAATAAAATAAAAACACACAGCTAATCAATGACACTAATTTGTGATTTAATATCTGTTTTATAGATTTTCATGTAAATTATTCTAGTATTTTGTTTTTTGTTGTATCCGTTACAAAGGTTTAAATATTTGTGAACAAGCCTGTATGGTGAAAAATGTAATATTGGTAACTGGAGTTTTGTAATCATGTTTATGGAATAAATATACATTTAAAAATCATTTCCTTCTCTTACCTATTAATTTAAGTTTGACTTGTTGATTTATTACATCATTTTTATTAAACAAATGAAAACAATGTTTTATACAGCTTAAGTAGAATAGCAAGTAGCTAGCAGCAACAACACGGCTAAAAACGACAAAGTGTGGCAAATTAGCATGCTAAAAGCTAACTGGATAGATCAGTTATAAGCATGCTTGTTTTTAAAACATACTTAGCATATATTATGTCCCCAATCAGTTCTATTATTTTTAAGTACATACAATTTAAACTAGAATTTCTTTGTAGTACTAAAATGTGAATTCCCTTTCATTTTCAACTGCTCATCACACCGATCACTTTATTTTTTACATGTTTATTTCTTGTTCTAGTTAATATTACTCAAGCTTAATTTAGGTTTAATTGGCTGTTTTGTTATATCTAATCTCCATTAAATGAACGACTAATGATGTGTTTTATACTTTTCATCGAGTTGCAAGTACTAATCTAGCAGCAATGCAGCTAATAACAACACTGGAATGTAGCAAGTTAGCATGCTAAAAGCTAACTGAATAGAGCAGAAGCAGCATGCAGCATTAGTGACCGACTCAAGAGGATACACACACATACACTTCATATTTTAGTTTGTTTCAAAAACTCTTAATTAGCTAGCATTTGTTTGACTGCTGCACTCAAGCAAAAAAAAAACTCTCTCAAAGCTCTACTGCACAATACTGCTATAGTATGTTTTGTAATTATTATTATTTTTTTATTAAGATTTTAACTTCATGTTTTACACACCCTGGTTACATTCATGACAGACACAGTTATAATTCTTTACACAAGATTAATCAGTTCACAAGTTTAATGTCACACTCAAGTCATGAACATTTTTTCTCCAGTTTACCTTGGACTGTGGGAGAAACCATTCAAAAACCACCACATTCAATTTATGTTCAATTTGTCATGACCTGGCACAAGGCACACAGTAACACCCTGGACAGCAGGGCACCAGTCCATGGCAGGGCTGACACACGCACACACTCCTGGCCAGGTGAATTTTGAATGGGGTTTTCTCCTGCTGCTTTGGTTTCCTTCTAAAACTTAAAAGTCTGGTTAATTGGAGGTTTTACAAATTAAAAGCGTATGGGTTATTTGATCATTGAATAAGGACCACCATGGCCATTGAATGAAAAAGTTGATCCTGATGTTTCTTACAGATGTTCAGTCAGATGATCGGGTTGACTCTGCTCGGACCTTTGATCTGACGCTGCTGTTTTTTCGGGGTTAGTGAGATGATTAGTCTCAAGTCTTGCTGATAATGAATGCTTTTAAAGCTGACTCTTGTTATTCTGAGTGATTCTAACAGCACTATGATTGTTTAATCTTGTTTGTTTTGGATGCACAAAATTCTTCACTTATCTAGAATTTATATAAGAGACTTTGCCGGACGTCCCACCAGAATTTTCTTTTTCTCTAGCAAACCCGGGTGGAGCTGTGTGGGTGTCAGTATGTGGTTGGCGGGTCCTGAACGTCTTCATGGTAAAGTCTTCTCATTTCTGTTTGCAATTTCTTATCTCAGACTGGCTGCTAACAGGAGGCCTGCAGAGCTTACGTTCTGGTCTGATTAAAGGCGTCATGGCTCTAAAATGCAGAGCATTGAAATATGTGGGGCAGGTTTCTGTTTAAATGGAGAAAATGTTCCATTCTAATTTGCTTTGGTAATGCATGTCACAAACAACGATCAGTATTTTGTTATTTAGACAGAATGACACATTTTCTCTGTATATACCTCTTTCTTATTTAAGATTTCTGACCACTATATTACTCCTGTGAATTTCA
>JAYDZG010000028.1:512137-523133 GCA_034509265.1 Microcambeva bendego | reverse complement strand
TGAAAAACTGTGTCTGTAGAGAACTGGTGTATATATATATATGTGTTTGTGTGTGTGTGTGTGTGTGTGTGTGTGTGTGTGTGTGTGTGTGTGTGTGTGTGTCATGTGAACCGTTATGCTCCAGTGTGTTTTCGAAAAAGAAGCCGACAGGTCGATCCTAAACAAAACCTACAGACAAAATCATAATGATTGTGTTTCAATGTCACCTTGTGTTTACAATGCACCTTTGATGATGCCCCACCCTGCCGCCACGCCCCGCCCCGCCCCGCCCCGCCGTGATCACCTGAAGGATGTTTGTTTCCTAGACTCCGTATAAGTTACTATGTTGGTTCCTGATAACCTACATCGGGGACCTACAAACTCTTTTTCAAGCGACCCACGACACAGACATTACTTCTCTATATACAGCATGTGGAACAAATAGCGTGGTGTCTCCACCAGGGGGCGATCGTGTACGTGATTATTTCATTGTTTTTTTGCAATATATTTCTTTTTGGAAAAAAAAACTGATGCAGTGGTAGTTAAGTGGTTACAGTACCAGACTGGGACTCAAAAAGGTAGCAGAATCAAGCCCCACACTCCTCACTGGTGGGCCCCCGAGTTCTGTGTAGTTCTGGTAGAAACATGAAATAATTTTCATTTGTGCTGTTTAAAGTTGAGCTCAGACAAGATAATAACAGAACAGGAGAGAACAGAAGACTTGACACGACAACAGATAGAAAAGATCTTAACAAAGAACTTAACAGCACAGCACAGTACAGAAAAGAACAGGACCGAACAGAACAGAACAGAACATAAATGAACCGGACAGAACACAAAAGAACAGGGCAGAACACAAAGGAACAGGATGGAACAGAGAAGAACATGACAGAACATAAAAGAATAGGGCAGAACGCAAAGGAACAGGATGGAACAGAAAAGAACAAGACAGAACAGAACATAAATGAACAGGACAGAACAGAAAAGAACATGACAGAACACAAAGGAACAGGACAGAACAGAACAGAACCGAAAAGAACAGGAAGGAACAGAAAAGAACAGGACAGTACAGAACATACATGAACAGGACAGAACAGAAAAGAACATGACAGAACAGAAAGGAACAGGATGGAACAGAAAAGAATGATTTATTACACTTCAATGAAGAATTAACAGGGGCGTCCCAATCCTTTTGACCATATAGGGTCAAATGACTTTTGGGGGTCATGTGACTTTGAGGTTTAATGTTTTTTGGGATCCTATCTTTAACACATTTCACTGAGATGAAACAAAAGCATCGGCGCATTCATGCGCTTTGATCTGATCCTCTCACCGTTCCTCTCTCTGTCAGGATCCGAGGACAGCCTCGCCCACACTCCCTCCTCCCATCATCCTTCTCCGGCGCTCGCCTCTCGTGCCCCCTTTTCGACCAATCAGGATGCAGTTACAGACAGCGACTCGGCCGTCAGAGAGGAGGTCGGCGAATCAGAGGCTGTCGTGCCGCTCGACTATCTCTTTCTGTCCCAGTGTGAGACCGGCAGCAAAAGTGTCAGCAGGTACAAAATTTATTACAGGGGTACAGGGACACCCCCCTCCAAAAAATTCAAATAAAATATAGATATTCTTCTCTGTATGTTTACCTGAAAAAATGTAACTGTTCTGTTGTTTTTGTTCTTTTCAGTTCTGGTAGAAACATAGAATATTTTTGTGTTGTTTTAAGTTTTCAGACCAGGAAAGAACAGAACAGGAGAGAACAGGGCAGATATAAGAACAGAACAAGACTCGTCATGACATAGAAAAGAACAACCGAACAAAACAGAAAAGAACAGGGCATAATCACATGTCAGAACAACAGAACACAAAAGAACATGAAATAATAGAAAAAAACTACATGGAACAGCCCAGAAAAGAAGAGAATGACCAAACATAACAGAACAGAAAAGAACATGACAAGACAGGATACAGCAGCATAACAAGACATGGCAGAACAGAACAGAACAAAACAGAACACAGCAGTAATAGGTGAAAAAGAACAAAAGAACATAAGAGAAGAATCATTGTTGAGGTTTATCTTGATTCGGGGGTATGTTGGATGCTCTTGATGAGGCGTCCACATACTTTTGGTTGAGCTCTGTGTGTGTGTTCACACTCTCTCTGTTGCAGGTGTGATAGCATGTCGAACTCGGAGCGCTCGTTCGAGCAGAGCTCACTGGAGAACGTCACCGACGACGTCTTCACTCCTCCTGTGGCTACAGACTCCGCCCCCTATGGTGCCCGCCCCCTCCTGTCGTGCCCCGCCCGCGGCTCAGAGGACGTCTTCCTGTTCGATGGCATGCCCCCCCCACTACCCCCCAAACCCACCTACATGACCGAGGAAGCCGGGGGCAACCGGGGGCAACAGCAACTCCTACCACGCAGGACCTCACTGTCGGGGGCGGAGCTATTCAGGAGAGGTGTGTGAGAGCACAAACACACACACACACACACACACACACACACACTCAGGTTCTTTAACACTGTATTTTTGTCTTTCAGGAGACTTGGAGTTCAGTGGGAGAAAAAACTGGAACAAAAGACTCAGTCTGAACCTGGTAACTTTCCTTCTCTGTTTTGTCTGTGGGAATTTATGCTTGCGTTGTCATTACAGCACGTGTTAGGTCAGTCACAGGTCTGCTCATGAGCTCTGTCCTCATTTGTTCTGTTTAGTTCTTTTCTGTTCTGTTGTTCATCTTACACAATAAAAATAAAAATAATATAATAACCTCCCCCCTCCTTAGTCGACACCATCGTTTATGAGCTACACTTCGCCCGAGAGCCAATCAGACGACTTCTCGTACGTACCCATGGCGTCTCCACCAATCAGCAGCTTGGATTCCGGAGCGGACGGCTACATACCCATGAGTCCCTCCACGCTCCCGCTCTCACCCTCCACCAACGGGAAAGCAGCCTCGCCCCTTCCTCCCGCCCCCGAAATAGAACCGCCACCCATCAACCGCAGCCTGAAGCCCCGACGACGAAGTGAGTCTCACACACACACACTCTCTCACACACACATACACTCACAGTATATTTTATTACGATCTGATGATCGTAAATGTCGTTATATTACTCTAAACATTTTTCAATTTGGGAGGTTTTGGTGTTATTATCTCATTTCAGTGAAACCGCCGCCCCTGGATCTGTCAACCATCAGCGAGTGCCCCACCCACCTCCCTTTGATTCGTACCATGACTGAACCGGGGTGAGAAAAATGCCACTGTGAACCCAAACAAAGAACGATTTGGGTATTTGCTGTGTATCATAAACACGAATGGTGTGTGTGTTTCAGTCCCTCGCCTCTGTGTGTTCCGTGGGACAGGGGGCGGAGCCTAAATGGGGGCGAACGAGAAGAAAACCTCACGCCTACGGTAATGTCATTTCCTGTTCTACACAGCCTTCACAGAGCTCAAGAACTTTTCATCCACCCATCAGTGCAGTCATTTCATCAAATAATCATCCGTTCATACCTACATCCATCCACCAATATACTCATTAATATACTCACCCATCCATCAATGTACTCATCCATCCACCAATGTACTCCTTCATCCATCCATCAGTGTACTCATCCATCAATGTACTCATTAATGTCCTCACCCATCCATCCATCAATGTGGTCATCCATCAATGTACTCCATAATGTACTCGTCCATCCATCCATCTATCCATTAATGTAATCATTAATGTACTAACCCATCCATCAATGCACTCATTAATGTACTCATCCATCCATCCATTTTTCAATGTACTCATCCATCAATGCACTCATTCATGTACTCACCCATCCACCCATCCAATAATGTACTCATGTGTCAATTTAATCATCCACCCATACCTACATCTATCCATTATTGTACTCATACATCAATGCACTCTTCCATCAATGTACTAATCCATCAATGTACTCATCCATCCATTACCCAATTTACTCATTAATTTACTTATCCATCCATCCATCCTTCCACCAATCTTTCCTTTCAGTCATCTATCTCTTTGCTCATACATCCATTTACTCACCGATCTGTAATCACATAACACAGACACTACAGTAAAATAAAAATAACTTACAACAGCAGGGTGAATCATTTATAAAGCTGAACAAGGAACAAATGTAACGAAACAAAAACACAACCTGAAACCACGAGGTTAGAGAAGAAAAAGTTGATAGGATTTTTTTCCTAGATGCAATAAAGTACTGCATTTGTGATTATCTGTTATTGATCTACATAATAAATGCCCTTTGATTTCTGAGGTAGGTACAAATGCTGCAAAACCAAGCTGCACGTTTCCCTTATCGTGTAAAGAAAGCTGAAATGAAATGCCGCCCTTTGCTGTTTGCGGTGAATATCGGCTCATCTAAAATGAATCCTCGATTCGAATCGTGGCACGTGTGAATGACTTTTAACCATCTCGTGGTGCGTTGTTACAGCCGTGGCCAAACGGTTCATCTCAGCAGTTCAGGGCAGGTCATGACCTCGATCCAGCCAATAAGCTTTGGGATGAATTGGAACGTGAATTGTGAGTTGTGTCTGATCCAAAATTGATTGTCTGTGTGTTGTCAGACATCTGGATGTGACTCCGCCCCCTGGTTCAGACAATCTCACCTGGATTACCTGTCCCTGGACTTCAACTCCTCCTCTTCCTCACCTGTCCAAAAGGTAAGCGGCACCCAAATGTGAGCCCAAAGCATGCGGAGGCAGGAATCTAAACGCTCGTTTGTTTGGTAGAAACCGTTGTTGGACGAGCAGCGCGTGGACTACGTTCAGGTGGACGAGAAGAAGACTCAGGCTCTGCAAAACACCAGGACGGAGTGGACGGACATCCGGCAGTCCAAAGTCTGACTGACCTTCGAGAACCCGGGCGGTTCACTGCGAAACAGGGCGTGCTGAGATCACCCACTCGAAGGAAACTCCCCACACAGACAGCATCCACGGAAACCTGGTTCACACTACACGATTTTTCTCTCGATAAATCTAGCGTGGTGAATATCTGGATTGTTTGGAGCCATGGTTATAAAATGAAAAATAAAAGGGGTATTGAGAGGGTATTGAGTTTTTGAGGGGTATTGTAAAATCTGTACCTATATCATCTACGGTAAACCCGGAATTCTGAAGAATGATTGAAGAATGAAGAAGAATGTCTGTATTTGTCATTTGTCTCTGGGTTGTTCCAAGAGCTGCCATGAGTAAATTAAAACATTATGCTTGTTTTTATCATTTAAACTCCAGATATGCCACCGAAAACACATCTCTAATGCGGCGTTTTTGTGCCCCGCCCACCGTCACTCCGTCCAGTAGAATCGATTATGGAGCGACAGCCCTCTTACTAACCAATCAGTGACTGATCCTGGAGCGGAGGCGGACTTACGGCTTAGAAACCGTAGAGTTCATTCACTATGAAGCACACTTCCTCTGGTAAATAAGTAGGGCACCTTTCTAGGGACACTTAGACGGTGGTGTTGAGTATTGAGAGTGATCCGGCGTAAATCGCGCCCTGATCACGCCGATCAGAGATAAAAGCGAGTCTTCTCTGAAATAACTCGACATGTGGGTTTAGTTTTCAGCTAAAAACACTTCAGAGATCTGGATTACATTATTACAGCACTTATACAGACCGGCTCGTATCACTGTACCCATGTTACACCCACATGTACGTACTGGGGTTCATACAAGCTCCTTTTCTTTCTGTTTCTGCTGTAAGTACGTACATTTAGCTGAATTTACGGTAATGTCTATGTTACAAAATGAATAAATTATATTGTTATCATAATTTAGCATTAAAACGCACGAAGAAATACATTTAGCCGATAAATACATTTTAAAAAATGTGCAGGTGAATTCTAAAGCGTGAAGAATCGAGGGTTCACCGTATTTTGGTTTAATGGTTTAACATAAATACTTGTGCCACCCTGTGTGTGTGTGTGTGTGTGTGTGTGAGATCGGTGTTTGATCCTCCAATAATCTCTGACCCTGCCACGCCCACAGTCAGAGACACTGGATCATATCAGATAATCCGAGTGATTTTCACGCATGACTGAGTGTTTGGTAATCAGCAACTCAATCGGCTGGTCCCCCCTTGTACCCCCTCAGATACCCCCCTTCATACACATTACCCCCTCAGATACATCCCTATTTGCTCCTGAATTTATTTTCTTGTAAATAAATGTTCATGTTTGTATTTTTATCAATCGAATATTTTTATTTCTTTTGTTTTTATGTATTCTTGTATCTAGTTATTAATACATTCGGTTATGTTTTAATTCATTGACTAATTTATCTTTTTAGTATTTTATTCGTTCATTTATTTATGCCTGTATTTTTGTTGTATTTATTAATTCATTTATTTATCGATGTATTTATTTTTTTATTTTTTACTTAATCATATATATATTTTTTGATTCATTCTTTATCTTTCTATTATTAATTAAATCATTAATTGATTGATTGATTGATGTATGTACTCATTCTTCCCTCTGTATGAACGGCGTATTGTAACATGCTCCTAAACAGGCACTAATTCTCATAGATGTACTTCAAAGCTAAAACTTGGGAAGCGTTCCACACCCCTGTGCTTCGGCAGCATTTTTGAAGGCGTCCAAATACTTTTGGCCTCGAGCTGAGTATTTCAGCCCCGGTCAGCATTCCAGTGCATCTCGTTCTCAGGAACATCAGAGCTGTTATTAGTCCCGGGTGTGGAGTTACACACACACACACACACACACACACGCCCACCGGGCGGTGCCCCACACAGTCGGCCCTCCAGCGCCACGCCCGGCCGAGGTTACCGCGACGACTCTGCGAAATATAAATCCCACTGCGCGGCTAACGGCCGCCATCGATCTCCGCTCACAGGAGTGTTTCAGACATGCTAATAACGCTAATAAGTCAGCTAGCATCGCACAAGCATGCATTAAAAATAGCTGTGGTGCATTAATACGAGAGACTGAATGTCCCACACACACACACACACACACTGCATAAAGTTAGAGCAGCACCAAGTGCGTCCAAAAACCAAGTTAATAAATGAATCCTAATGAATCATACACACACTATATATACACATATACACACACACATTATACACACACACACACATTCTATACACACAGTATTCACAGACTGCACACACACACGTTTTAGACACACACACAAACACACATTATATAAACACACTACACACACACACACACACTACACTCACACACCTTATACACAACACACACACACACTATATACACACACTTTACACACAGGCACACTGCTACCAAATGTTCCATACTCAAAGAGTAAACAGTTTGGGGAAGCCCCTCCTGGTCTGAACGCGTCTACACTGAAACATTCTGGGGAAACTGGTCCCACCATGACCCTGACCTGGATCAAGTATCAGGGTCAATGTGTGGAGAGGGGTCATTCTGTCACCAAAAACAGTTTGGGGAAGGACTCGGCCCCCCAGAGCTCTGGTTTCCTCGGTGACGGGGAAAGTACCTGACCTGCTTTTCTGAGGCGGGCGCGTCTCCTAATGGCTGGGCTCGTTATTACGAGGACGGCGTCGTTTATCAGCGCTGGTGCGCCGGTGCTTAATGGCGCCGCGGGTCCACAGAGAACGCCGATAATTATCCGACAGTGTTTAGTGTGCAGCCCGGACCGATTTGGGAGCGAGTAAATCTAACCGGACGCGGCCATCGAGCGGCCCGCACGGCGTGCTCTACGTAGCGGCGTATCGTACCGCAACTTTATTCTCCTCAGGCGTCCACCTGTATGACAGTGAGGAGTAATAACTCACCTCATCAGGAGGGGGCGGAGCACAGGGGGGAGGCGGAGCTCAGCCCAATTTAGGTGGAAGTGTGGCGCCCCAGGAGTGAGTTCAGGAAGAGCGAGGAGATTCTTTTTAAAGGAAGGTTTGAATCTTTACATTCCTCAGACTTCCAGGGATACTGAACCCATGGAACTAACTGGTTCGAATCTCAGCACTGCTACCGACTGGTCGGGGATCCAGACAGACCATACTGTTTGTCTGTGTGTGTGTGTGTGTGTGTGTGTGTGTGTGTGTGAAGGGGGGGTGTTAGCACCAGGATAAAGTGATCTCCGTTCCTGAGTGAGGGGGACGAGGCGATAAGGGGGTGTCATTAAGCACATTGCTATGAGAGACTGAATGTTCATAAGGAGAGAATTACAACCTCAATCATCAGCAGAGCAATCTGAGGTTTAAAATATTAATACGTCTTTTAATAATCCTACTATCACATTTATCTCAGATTCATATGGATATTTTACACCTCACACAATCAGATATAAACATTACAGCATAAACTAATAATACGCATTTACCAAATTTGTATTCATATTATTATTAATGATAAAAAAAACTAAATAATAACTGGTAATTATAATAATATACTAAAGAATACATTTAAAATGTATTTTATACCTAAAAGAAGTCATTTAAAATTGCTTTTAAATGAATTATAAGGATGATAATGATGATGGTAATAATAATAATAATAATCATCATCATCATCCAGTGTTTTAGAACACTGGGATTAGAACCTGCACACACCTGGTGGACGTCCCCTCACTAAACCACCGGCAGCCGTTTAGGCATGGCCAGTTTTGAGATGAGAGCTGAGATGAGGAGGGCGACTCACATCAGTCACAGTGAGGTGAGGAGCATGGTGCCGGAAACATCCCAAACTCACCCGACCGGTCCTGCCAGGGTACGAGGAGTCATCCAAACCACCAGCCTAACCCTCAAACATCAGAGGAGGGGCTGGGGTACACACGCACCCACACACCCCCACACCCCCACACCCACTTACCCGCACATCTGCACACCCGCACACACACACACACACATACACACACACGTGCACACAAACACACACACGCACACACACACACACACACATACACACACACGTGCACACACACACACACACACATACACACACACGTGCACACAAACACACACACACACGCATGCGCGCACACACAGACCCGCACACACACTCACACACATACACCCACACGCATGTACACACACACCCACACACACATACATCCTCACAGACACAGACACACCCACAGACCTCCACACACTCACTCACACACACACTCACACACAGACACACTCACTCACACACAGACACACACACACTCACTCTCACACATACACACAGTGCGGTCAGGGTTACCGGCGGTAATATTTCGGTAAAAATTGGGGGTGATTTTCTCACTCTTATGTGGTTCAGGTGATTATCCTTCATTCACTATAATAACACACACACACGCACACACACACACACACACACACAATGAGAGCTCCCGGTGATCCTGCCAGCTACACACACACGCACACACGCTAACAGACATGTGCTGCCCAACCTACACCTTAATCTAACCGCCACACACGCACACTCACTCACACATTCACTCACTCACTCACTCACACACTCACACACACACACACACACACACACTTAATTTCACAGAAACAGGCATCAGAAGGTGGATTGGCTCATTCTGTCCTCCTGGTCAGGGTCGTGGTGAGTTCAGCTGCCACCAGACAAGCTCAGGGGTGAATATAGTGTTATATTAGTGTTATATTTATGTTTATTTAAATCTATAAGAAATGAATTTATTTATAATCTATTTATTTATTTATTAAAAAATATATTACTGATTGATTTACAATGAATTAACTTAATTATAATACATTTATTTATAATTTACTTACTTTTATATAATTTCTTGAATTCATTTATCTATATATAGCTTATTTATTGATGTTATTCTTTATTAATCTATTCATTTTTAACTTTTTTATAATCAATTAATTTATAATGTATCTATTTACGTATAAAATATTTATTTTCAACTGACTTATTTAATTGAATTATTCATGATTTGCTTATAATTTAATTATTTATTCACAATTGATTCATTTGTTAATCATTTCATTATTTCTTTAAAATGTATTTATTAATAAGTTATTCGGCAACCCTTCAGCAAAATCCTCCAATTCCTGCAATCTCTCGTCTCTTCTTCTCACCGGCCAGCAGGGGTCGCTGTAGTGGCAGAGATGAGAAGGAGCCCCGCCCCACCCCATCTGATTGTATTTGAGGTTTGAACCTGAGAGTTCAAGTTCACTTAGCATCATCATCACCTCGTTCTTTAAGGTTCGGCGTGTGGCGGCTACGTGGAATCGCTCGACCATTTATGCTAACATGGCTTTTCTAGACGAGACGGTGTGGCAGGTGTGTTTGTGTCACCTGGGTGGAACAATATTTATTATTATATTTATTTCACATAAAGGTTCGATAAAGACAGAGATGATGACGTATAAATGTTGTGAATCCCTGCAGTCATGGTTGGAATTAATGTGTATGTGTGTGAGGGTGTTCACATACTTTTGCTCATGTCGTGTTTACAAACACCTAGTCCTTCTCATTTACTTTATGTACTTTATTCTTTTTTTTTCTTTTTTTTGTATTTTACTTTTTTTTTTTTAATCCCAGTTGTTTTATTTTCTATTTTTCTTTGTTTTGTATGGGACCTGATTATCTGTTTTTAAAATTAATTGTTTATTTGAATATTGTTCATTTATTTGAATTTTTTGCATTTTATTATTTTTATACTAACTTTTCGTATTTTATGATTTTTACGTGATTTTATTTGCATTGTATGTTACTGTTTTAATATTCATAATATTTATTTTTATATTTATTTGTATTTGTGTATTATTATTTTTATAATATCTTGATGTGATATAATATTCATGTGTTTATTATTGTGATATTATTTTGATGTGAGTTTATTTATTTGTGTTTATTATTCTGATGTGAGTTTATTTATTTGTGTTTATTATTTTGATGAGTTTATATTTATAGTCTTTATTTGATTATTTTGACGTGAGTTGATTTATTTGTGTTTATTGTTTTGATGTGAGTTTATTTATTTGTGTTTATTATTTTGATGTGAGT
>JAYDZG010000028.1:466214-476448 GCA_034509265.1 Microcambeva bendego | reverse complement strand
GGAGCTTCTCTACTGATGAGATATGATGATGTGCCACCTAAACACACACACACACTAATTATGTTTACAGCATTTAATAGCTGATTTAAGGCCTCAAACCACCCTCTAGTGGCCCTTGTATTATTATTTAGGAGAAGCATTTACCAATGGTAATATTTGATGGATTTTATCATTAGAAATCTTGGTGCTAATCTGAGTGGGAGGATCGAATGTATTGGCACTCGATCGAAAATTACAAATTTAACGTTACCCAGGTTTCCTTGCGTGCACTGTTTTTTTGCTCCACGTAGATGAGATGCGTGGCCGTGAGGTACAGCGTGCCGATGATCGACCTCGTTTCGGAGTATCGATCCACCAGCTTCACGCACTCGACCTGAAACGAGAGTCCACACAGTAAATCTGCCTTTAACTATAACGCTTCAATACATTTCATCATCAAAATGAAAACCCCCAGGTCACAAACTTTGCGTGTTATTGTCCCCAGTCACCACTTGGTGGTAGCAGTGTCTCAGTGCAGTGAAAAAAATTGCTCAGAAGGTTCACTGTAACTGTACTGTAATACTCTTTGGATAAACGTGTCTGTAAATGTCACAAATTAAGTGCCCTGGAGCAAGGCACCCGACCCCGAACTGTTCACTAGTGTGTATGTTTCACTACATCACTCCACGGATCGGGGCCAAATGCGGAGGACTAAAAAATTTGACCTGTCTGGGTGTTGGGATTTACGCCGCGGTTCCATATCCGTCCCAGAACATCCTGCTGTGCTGATCAGCAGTCCTGCACACCAGGACCCTTGTGACTATCACCCTTCTAGTTTACTGATTAACCCGCTCCATTAACTTTAGGAACACACGGATGTGTCGATCTGTACTGTGTAAATTGTGTAAACGTTGTTTTGTTTAAGAAACGGACTTCTACAGAACCGAAACAGCAAAACTGAGGTCGAAAGGTGGTGTGTTTTTGGAACACAGCCTGCAAATCTGAACTTTATGTACTTCACAGGTCCTGCAAACTTTAGTGCAGTTTCGATTCATTTGCTATTTTTGAACGAAAGTATTCAATGCATCATTACTAACTAATTGTGCATTAAAATGTGCATCTTTGAGTAAAAATGAGAAGTAAATGAATACAGACATTATTACCAGGGTGTCCAAACTTTAAAAACGGACTCTACAACACATCAATACGCTTTTAGAGCTTTTATTTTAAAACGTACCTTTGGTGTTATGATGTGGTCCATGTTCTATATGGCTTTCAGTCAGGGGTTTTATGTCTTTGTTTGTATTTTTACGTCTTTTCGGTGTTTCTTGTGAACATCATGAGCAGGAAATCAGAGACTGGTTTGAGTTTGACACACCACTGGCTGCACAACACATCAGCTGACGGGATGCAAATCTCGCGAGATTTCGTCGAATCGAAGGACATGATTTGAATAGTGAATTTAACACAAAAAAACTTTGATTTGCTTTATCGCTGATATGCTGAATTTGTGGGCTGAATATATAAATTATATGACTTATTGTTTGTAGCACGAAAAAATACTGCAATATATAGACGAGTTCCTAGTAGTAGCAGCGAGCTAACGATAACAAGAAGGTTTTGTGGTGCTTACGGGACTTGTAGTTTTTTTTTTACTCTGGTTGGACTACAATTTGCGATTTCAGTGGATTTTTCGAAGACAAGTCGTTTTAAAGTTGTTATTAAAATTGTTGCTAGTCTTTTTATGTAATTACTAGACTAGCGTGAAACAAGTTAATGATAGCAAGGTCACATGCTTACAGTTTTTAGCCTCTGGCAGAACTACAATTATCAATGTCATCAGATTTTTCGAAAACAAGATATTAAAAGTTATTAAGTTCCATCCCTGAAAACACTATTGTTATTAATATTGTTTGTATTCAATTTGTTTGTTCACTAAATGCCTCAGCAAGAAGGCTCTGGGTTCGATCCCCCGGGTGGGACAATCTAGGTCCTTTCTGTGTGGATTTTGCATGTTCTCCCTGTGTCCACGTGGGTTTCCTCCAGGTACTCCGGTTTCCTCCCACAGTCCAAAGACATGCTACCAGGTGGATTGGAGACACTGAATTGTCCTGTAGGTACCTGCGATGGACTGGCAACCCATCCAGGGTGTTACCATGTGCCTTGTGCCCGTTGAAGAGCTGGGATAGGCTCCAGCACCTCTCCCCGACCCTAATTAGGGTTGAATTAAGGGTTGAATTAAGGGGTTAAAAAAATGAACTGAACACTAAATGCCTCATGTTTGTTAAAGTTGCTGTTTATTAAGCATGACCATAACACAACACACAGATTTACACCCAAGATGTAGCACCAGATCGATCTCTGCACCAGATTAATCACACACTCCAACATTCATGCACTTTCACCTTAGGACATTTACAGCAGCCAGTCGCTTTCTGTGTGTTTTAGATTATTCCAAGAGATAGTCCAGTAAAAACCCTGAGTTGACCCAGAAAAGACCAGAATTAAACTTATTATGACGTTTAAAAGCTTGTATTTTGTACCGTCACAAGTGAAAGGCTTATTTAATTGTTTATTTTTGTTTGTGTGCTGTAATAGATTAAACATTATGCCAAATGCTCTTCTTTAAAAAGAAGGTGAAGGTGCTGGCATGACCTAATTTCATTAGAACAAGTATTCAAGGAGACTTTAATGTCATTCACATCGCGTAGTGCATGAGGTGGAACAAAATTTGATCACAAGGTCCTAGTCACACCGAAAAAAGACTATAGGTATAATATTTAAAATATTATTTAAAAATATATAAAAGAGTAGAGAAAAGTGGTGAGCTATAGAGACAATGCGTACACAGTTCATTTACTGTAGCAGCGTGAATACGTATCAATTTCTAAATGTATGAATATAGAAAAGTGACTTCTATCACTGTGACTGAGACATAGTTACTCAAATCCCAAAAGGTCCCTCCGTGGACTTTTGCGTGTCTGACCCTGCACAGTAGAAATATGTCTGGATTCCTCTTTACCTCTCCCCCATCCACGCAACACTCACCCCAGGGGTCGTTGTTCCTGCCGGGTGGCCCCATCAGATTTGCCTAATTGTCTGGGAGGACCCCCGTCGCTCCTGCCATTGTTACTGTAACGACCTCCTGACCTCCAGGCTACGCTATCAGATAATGGAGGATGTTAGTGCTGGAGTCGCACACATAACATTTTAAAGTACAAATAAATAAAAGAAAACATGTACAAGCTAAACACCGTTGGTCTGGCAAAGCCGGATGAGAAAATTATAGAGTTCGACAGAGGCAAATAGTTTCACGCATTCCTGTCTTTAATATCCTAACATCCGCATCCTTGTCAATGGTAGCATGAATAGTGCAGGTCATAATAAGACAGAAACTTTTACTGACATCCTTTTTTGGCATGAAAACTGAAAACAACAGTTTCAATTTATTTACTTTTAAGTTCAGGCTTGTCAGTGAAGTAACCAGCCGTAGCCTAGTGGTTAAGGTACTGGACTAGCAATCCAGGTTGCGGCTGTTGGGCCCTTGAGCAAGACCCTTAACCCTCAAAGCTCAGACTGTATACTGTAACTGAACTGTAAGTCGCTTTGAATAAAGGCATCTGCTAAATGCTGAAATGCTAGCTGTTTGCTAGCTGTTTGTGCCACCTCGTCACATTGATTTGAATGGCACGATGCTAACTGCAAAATGTGACATAATCACTGTAGTAGTGTGTTCGAATAACCCAACTATAGAATCCTCACTAGTTAGACTGCTGCCTATGTCATCGGTACATTTCTGAACACACCCTGTCTCTCAAAGTTAGCTCTCATTCAACAGCAGTAGAATTGTGACAGATTACCTTCAATCTTTATTATAATATTATGAACAGTAGACAGAAATTGACATTTCTCTCATGATCTAGCACAATGTAGACCCATCAATGCAGCAATTCCTCCTTTTAAATCCGCCATTCATCTAAGTGGTCCTGAAGAATGTAGCTTGAATATTGTACAATTTAAATTTTGTTAGTTTTGAGAGTTTTGTTCATGTTTTTGCTTATTTAATGTGTCGCACCAGCACTCCTTCTTCATCACAGTTAATCTTTGCAACAGATTATACTTAATATACAGCCTTGCTATACACAGACTAATATTTTGTTAAATTTCTCTTACAATTTGGCACAATTCTCACCCATCGTTGCTTGCAGGGCCCAAAACGTCCTGTTTTCAAACCCAATTAAGATTCCCTCACCTAATAACAACTTACCTGCTTCAAAATCGACGTGCTAAAATTAGTTTTCTTTGGTTTTGGATGTGTTTTGTTCACATTTTGGCTCAAATATTGTTACGATTGTGAGAGCGGGTGTCCCGTTGACGCTCCTTCATCATTAAAGTTAATCTTTTTAACAGAATATTCAACAAATGGTGGATTTAAAAGGTAAATACAGCCAATGCCTTGATTTATCTTAGATTAATCTTTCTCTCTCTCTCTCTCTCTCGCTCTCTCTCACACACACACACACACACACACCATCTTTGTCCCTGGGATGTCTCTAATCCTTTAGCGGCTAGTTAAAGTCTATCATTGGAGTGTGCTCTGGAATTAGCATGCTAATCCGAGAGGCAACTTTTTGTTTACCCCATGCTAATGTGCTAGCTCTTAGACAATAGCAGTTTAGGTTCTATTGTGTCGGAGCTAATCTGTGCTAATAACGGTTATGTGGTGGGGCTCGGGCCTCCAGCCTGAGGAATTAATCACATCAGGTTAGTCGGGGGTAAAGCTAAACCTGTTCTACGGCTACAGCTAAGCTAATCACGTTATAGTGAGAGATACACCGATCTGGTTCAATGTCTTTCACACAAATTAGCATTTTTATTACACTGCATTGTTAGATTTGTAAAATATTTTCGGTTAGTGACTAAATACGGCTGCTGACATACAGACTTAGTTTTATGTCTCAGGAGATGTAACAATGAACCAGGTTTCCCAATATTTTTTAAATCATATTTTTAAAAAGGGGACTCAGGTGGTACTGCAGGGTTCAAATCTATCTTAGGAGGAACTTGCTGCCTAGTGGTTGGGGTTCTGGACTAGCAAAGGCCGCTGGTTCACTGCAAGTTCGCTGCTTTTGGGCCCTTGAGCGAGGCCCTTAACCATCAGACTGTCTTTTGTAACTGGAGAGTGCTGAAAATGTAAATGATACAAGTTCTCAGTAGACTTGTGTTCTGCTTAGCTATGGAAACAAAGCTGCTGGAGAAATCACCGAAATTCTGAGAAGCGGCTCTATGAATTACACAGGGCTAGTTCGGCCACACAAATCTAAGAACTAATAAACAAATTATTTAGAAGCTGCTAGAAAACGAGCCACGTCCTTGACGCCTCCAACTGGACCCACCATGACCCTGACCAGGATAAACTGTATAAACGTGCGACTTTCATGCGGCGGCTTTTTTTCCTATGAGCTCCAGGAAGAGTTTGTGTTTGGTGTATCTGGTATTATTACTTATTTATTTATTAAAAGTTATAATCATGCTTACAAAAGTGATTGATGGTTTAGCGCCATTTTCTCCAGCTCAGGGTTGTGGTGGTCCATCACTGACTGTCATTGGCAGAACCGTCTCACGCTGTGGTTTGGTGGAGTCCCTGTGACTTATAAAGAAAAGTTTAACAATCTGTGTGTGTGTGTGTGTGTGTGTCAGACATGTCATGTCAATCAGCTGAGTCCTGATAAAATAAACAGACGAGCCTCACTGTCTCTAACCTCACACACACCTACACACACACACACACATTCCTCTCGGCTCCAGACGCCGGGGGTCATGGATGTCGTAACAACACGCCGTCCATCATCATAGATCAGCTTAAACTGTTCTCCAGCACTCAGGGGCCGTCATTCGAGGTCATTCAGTGCATGACGTTTAACGGGATGTTTAAAAGAACCACGAACACACACACACACACACAGTGGTGTGTACGTACAAATACTACAAACAACTTCACCCACAAAAACAGATTACGAAATCAAAATATTAGGCCCGGATAAATAGGGAGGGTTGTGTCAGGAAGGGCATCCGGTGTAGAAACTCAGATACCAGATCATTATTGCAGGATCATGAAAGAAGTAGAAGAAAGTTGCATTTATGTGTTTATACTATGCTTGAGTTATTTTCAGTGTAGAAGACTTAAAATGTTACTTGAGCCCAAAACATCCGCAGTTCCACAGAACACTTTAACAGGTTTCCCAAATATCCTCATGAAACTAGACACCGGCTGGTTCTGTGGTGTTGAGTTTTGAAGACGTTGAGGTAGGGATGTATGGGAAACTTCTTGGTTTGTGGAACAGCAGATTTTCTGGGCTTGGGTCAAAGAATGGGACCGTTTTTCAAGGTACTGATGTATGATAAGAATCCGATAATAAACTGTTTTGTTTTTTTTAACATTGAGTGTAATTCATTTAAACATAATTCCTGCAGCCTTGCATGTAATTGAAAGTTAGGTATTTATTTAGGAAAAGTAAATATAAGTGAGGAGATTTTGGTAATTACCATATTAATGAGCGGGGTGTAATTACACTGTCCGGAGAGAGGGGGGCGTCATAAGTCTGAGTGAATCAGCACTGATAAGGTGGAGACACGCTGGGGGTGGGTTGGAATGTAGGGTGGATTTAAGGGGGCTGGTATAAGAACTCAAGCACCTTGAGCAGCGCTCAGTTTTCTGCTCCAGCGCTTCTTTCTTCGCCACCGTCAGGTCCTGGAATTACTCGTGTTACACATGAACGCGCTCTGTCTCGTCGTGCCCGCGCTGCTGGTGTTGGGCTCGATCCCGCGCGCGCTCTCGGCCGAGTACTGTCACGGATGGCGCGAGGCCGGAGGCGCGCGGCACCGCGGGTTTAGGTGTCCCGAGCGCTGGGACGGCGAGGGCGCGCGCTACTGCTGCGGCGCGTGCTCGCTGCGATATTGCTGCGCGTCGCCTGCCGCGCGACTCGACCAGAGCACGTGCCCGGCCGAGACGGACTACTACAGCGGGAGCGCGCAAGAGATTCAACCTACTCGTGAGTACAATTACTAGATCCTTTCTATTTTGGTTTGTTTACTTAGTCATTTATTCGACTTGTTTGGTTTGGGGTAATTAAGACTATAAAATTAGCATTAACTAAGAACTTATTTTAAAAGCTGTACGATCAACTTTATTAACTTAAAATAGAATACAACTGTTTTTGGCGACTGGGACTTCTGAGTAATTCTTATTTAAATTATCATTAATTCATTATTTTACAAATGTATGGCTTCTATTGAAGGTTAACTTCATGTTTATTGTAAAATACGTTGATTGGAGACTCTCACTGCCATATTATCATTGTTGGACCTGAGTAAGGTCTATTAAAAATAATAATAATGAATTATTGTACAGCTAGATACATATATAGAAAATGTGTAGCCCTATCCGGTCCAGTTTTCACCTCATGAGAACAACCGCCGCTCCTCCAAGGAGTCCGCCGCTCCTCCTCGGGGCTTGGAAGGTTGTGTATGGGACTCTTTGCCAGTTTAGATAAAGTAGAAGTGTGCCTGCAGGGATTTGTGCCGCTTGTGCTATGTCGGCAGGGGTCAGGACTGGAGCTTTTCTTCGTGTTTTTATAGAGCTCGCGCATGTCAGAATATAGAGGACCTTCCCTATAATGTTTGTTAATTCTGATATTAGAAAGGCTATGCTTGACCAAAAGTTTGTGGACGTCTGGAGTCCTTTGCACGTTTACAGTTTAGGGCAGGGCGGCACGTATTTCTCTTGTCAATAACCCCAGCGTTTTCTCTCCTCAGTTCCGACCTATCTGCCCTTCGTCATCGTCTTCAGCGCCTTCCTGTCCTTCGTGCTCCTCGGCGCCATGATCTCGGCCTGCTGCTGCCAGTGCGTGAAGCCCAAACCCGCCACCGAGCGCCCCGGCCCCAACCAGACGGGCCTGCTTGAGTCAGGCGGTCCCTCCCCGAAGAGCTCGGCACCGTCCTGCGCGTCCGGCTCCGGGATCCCGGCGCCGCGCCCGGCCCCGCCCGACGTCAGCGTGTACAGCGCGTTCGCGCCGTCGTACATGGCCCCGATCCATCAGGGGGTACCGCAGTTCTACCCCGGCTACCCTAACTACCCGCTGCCACCGGAGCACACCATGCTGATCGCGCCAGCGTTCCTGGACGCGCACGGACAGGCGTACCCATCACCAGTCTGAAGGGTTACGGAACTTTTCGGATAACATTCAGATCCTCTTCTTGTAAAAAAAAAAAAAACCTGCCACACCCGGTTACAGACGAGAGATTTTTGGTGACTTTTGCTGCTGTTGTGTTGCTTCTCATAGGAGTGTTTCATATCCCAAACATTTTTGTAAAATGTAAAGCGTCATTTCGTCACCTTGTGACTTTATTATTTAATGTAAGAAAGTACAATAAAGATTTATTTTTATTTTATATGGAAACTTTCGGCTGCTTTTTTATTACCCGGGATCAAGGGTTCGAATCCCTCGCTGTGTTATCGGCCGGTGGTGCAAGACATGGTCTTGCATGTTCTCCCTATCCTCGCCCCCAACAGTCCAAAAAGTTCCAGTCAGGTTAAAGTAGCGACACCGAACATACCTTGGACCCATAGTGACCTTGACCAGGAAAACATTTTTAATAAATGTAGACTCGTATGCATGTAGCAGGTGTGTTTGGTAGACTGTGTGTGAGAGAGGACCACAGCGGGGTGTCCGAATAACAATACAGTGAGATACAGTGGGGGGGGGTACAGACGGAGCCCAGGTGAGGGGGCTGAGATTAAGCCTCAGTAGGGGGGCGATGGAGATGCAGAGGAGCTCGTTAGGCATGTGGGAATCCAGCCAGTCATTTCTGAAATCCCCTTCTCATGTAAATGAGGGTTAACGGCAGTGCTCACCGGTTAGGTGAAAGACCGTTTCTAAATTATAATCTACACCATGGTGCATGTGGATTTTGTGACCGGCATCACTCACGTCCCACCACTAGATGGCAGGACATCCACCTAACGCATATTTCTCGACATCGACGAATAATCCCAAAACTTCCAAAAAGAGTGACGAGTAAACTTAACGAGAGATGGGAGAGACCATCAGGTCTAGATAAGAATAAATAATCACACATAGCTGAAAAACATTTCCCTAACATTTGAGGCGTTAATGTCCCGAATCACCACTAGGTGGGAGCAGCAGAGAAAGCTCAGAATTCACAGCGCTTTACTATTCTATAGTTCATCTACTCTATCTTATAAAGAACTGGTCCATGGTGCTAAAAAAAACAAAAGCCAGAGGGACAGTCGGAGCTCTTTCAGGTTTTTATTTATTGTAAACGAATTGTTTATCATCACATGTTTTTGACATTTCTAGTTTAAAAAGACATTCTACGTTTGTTTTTTCATTAGTATTCTATCTTAATCTGGAACGCTCATCAAACAACACAGAGTAATGCGATGATGAAACAGACCAGGGCGGGGTGCATCGACAAGCCGCTCTTAGTGAAACCAGTAACACCAGTAAAGAAGGAGACACAAAGACAGACGGAACCGGTTCATACTGGGAGCTGTGTGTTTGTTACTCGTCTGGTTTCCTCTTGGGTTTTTTGGGGTTGCGTGAGCGGCTCTTGGCTTTACAGAGGGGACAGATCGGGGCGTTCCGGTGAATCTGCTGATGGCATGACAGACACGCCTACAGAGATAAAAGAACCAATATGTGTCACGTGATTATTCGAGATACAATGCCCCATGTAAATGGACATACATTTTTATTGTGATATATGAACAGATTTTTATTTGTACATATAGACATCCATTTTTTACTGTCCATAAAGTACATAAACATATTTTCTTTGCCTATATATATATATAGACATACTTTATTACTCTTTATTACAAATGAACATTTTTTATGCCTATATATAAACATGTGCTTTTTAGGCCCATATATGGACATCCCATTTAGATCACCCATATATAAACATATTTTTATGCCCATATTTAGATATCACTTTTTTATGTCCATATATGGACATTCTGATTTGATTACCCATATATGGACATCCATTTCTAATTCGAATATTATGCCCACAATTGTACAAGTGCTGGTCATAAAATTAGAATATAATGAAAAAGTTGATTTAATTCAGTAATTCCTTTCAAAACTGAAAGTTGTAAATTATATTCATTCATTACACACAGACTGATATATTTCAAATGTTTATTTCTTTTAATTTTGATGATTATAAC
>JAYDZG010000028.1:445229-461943 GCA_034509265.1 Microcambeva bendego | reverse complement strand
CCATCCCGCACATCGAGCGCCTGTTCCGGGTCAGGGTGAGCTGTGGCGCCGCTGACACCCACTCCCACTCCCACTCCCACTCGAACACCCACACCGGGACCGACAGCGATACCAGCAGCGACACCGACACCGACGGCGGCCGCCGCTCCGTGATCGTGATCATCCAGGATGGCACGGAGCAGGACTGCAGCAGGGCTAAAGTAAGTGTTAGGGGACCTGCTGGCACCACACACACACACACACACACACACACACGCACTTTCTGCCACTTTATACTCTTATTTCGTCTAGATCGTGCATGCTGTTATAAGAAGTTGGCATCGAAGGTGGCACAATATATTTATGCCCATGACGATCGCAGTAATGATACAGTGGATACGATGGGAGTAAAGAGGAGTGTTTTGGTACCTGTTGGCCTCAGGGCTTGGCGATACATTTAATGCACATGATGAAACTGATACATCACCAGGGCGTCAAGGTGGCGCAGTGTGTCCTGATTAGGGGAAACTCATGAGTTTGGCATGTTCTCTCCGAATCCGCACAGCTTTTCTCCGTGCACGTGCATCTGCACCGCAGAAGGTGTGTTGGCAGCTCCGAGTGCACCTTGTACAGTCAATGTTTTCCGGTGGAACGGGATCCACTGTCACCCCGACCGGGCCAGCGAGGTGAGTGAAATGCCCTGAGCATATAGTAGGAAAACAATCTAGACAGAGCACAGGTCTATAACACACATTCGCTCAGTGACTCACTTGCGGACGGCTCGAGCTGGCCAATCCACCTACCGACATGTCGTATTGAGTTATGGCGTGCCACACCCAAGTCAGCCTCTGAGCCGGACTTAAACAATGTTTTTTTTAAAGCATGGGCACAGATTCCCATAGTTACTGGCCAGAACTTGTAGACATTATAACACAAGGTAACACGCCAGGTGTCCACATGCTTTCGGCTTTCGTGCGACAGCCACGTCAGGGACTCAGTTCAGTCCATTTATCATATCCAGTGGTCATGCTCAAGCCCACCGCCATTTGCCAACCTGCTAACACACCGATAGCAGCGTAACCAACCTTCTCCGACAAGGCTAGCTCTCAGCACACGTTGTAGGAAATAGGCTTACCGTTGGATTCTCTTCTCTCACTTTCTATACAGATTCCTTTCAATGCTAGAGAGTGAACCAACACCAGTCAGTTTAGTCCTGCCCAACTACTGTTCTTTTTATATATGGCTTCTGGCTGGGGTCCGAATGAGTCCAGGGAGTGAAGACAGCGCAGCCAGCCTTAGCAATTAATGCCAGCTTTCAGTTTGTGTTGTATGAAATAAGCTTACCATCGGATTCTGTGCGTTCACTTGCGTTGTGATGCGCGGGTGGTACGGCGCCGAGACATTTCAACATTATTTTTTTTTACATTCATGACGGACACGGTATATATTCGTCACGCGAGTTGATATCGAACCTACTCGTTAATAATTTAATATCGACAGTCTGCTGTGTGAGGAAACCGGAGCACCCGGGGTAAACCCACGCAGACGCGGGAGAAACGTGCTACACACTAAGCCGCGCTACGACGACCATGATCGGAATTGAATGGTAAGCGCTAATAATACGCATAGCTTAGCCGAGTCCTGATTTAGCTAGCGTGTGACGCTCAGAAGCGCCGACGTTATCCGGACACGACGGGTGATTCCGCCGGCGTACGCTACATGTCGTGTAGGCCCGACACACCACTACACAGCAGAACACACTCCACTTGTTGCTATGAGACGAGTCTGTGTGTGTGTGTGTGTGTGAGGTGGCCTTGCTGCTTTCCAGCCTGTGTTACGGAGGAGGTGAGGATGGAGAGCAGCAAAACAAGAGGCCGAAAGAGAGAGAGGAGCGAGTGGAGGAGTTGGTTTCGGGTTCGAGGACCGGCAGAAATCTTGCACTAGTCCGGATATGAGTCATGTTGATTCAGCGTCGTGAAATTTCGGGTTAGCCGCTCTTGCGCCATGAGGGAGCTTCCTCGCATCGGACGCTAAAATGTGAAGCCTCACGGAACACCTGTAAATGAATAGATCCGTTAAATATCGCTGTTTGTAACCTCGAGCACCTGAGTGTGTAAAGATCAGCCTCCACTCATCTGAGAAAGATTTTGAAGTGTGTCCTGTTTACAGAGGAGTAATATTTACTTTCGTTACCCTCACTAGTACTTTGTAAAGTTACATCAAAATACTTTTACTCAAGCATCGTTTGTAATTTGCTACAAACGATATGAATAACATCCATTAGTGAGAAGAACATCGAAGGAAAATTCAGCAGTGATTCCGTGTTGTTTTAGCAAATCCGATAAAGTGCATGAAATCCGTCAATCTGGCAACACGATACACAGCCCGTACACAACGGAAGAATTTAAAAAACGTATACGTCATATTACAAAGTGCTTTTTATTATTATAACCATTATAACTCTCATCACCAACCACCTCTCTATCGGACGTCCACATACTTTTGGCCACGGCACGGAATCGGGAATTATCCGCAGCTCCCGAAATGGTCTACTTTCGCTTTTTTACTGCAGACGAACTTTACGCCCGCAAGCTGTTCTCAAATCTGTGTTTTCGTGGGAACGTGATTTTGTTCTTGGAATGTTTTTCCAAGTTATAAAAATGTTACGCTTGTAGAACGTTCTGCTGACTTTACTGCGAGAATGTAGGCTGAAAACACGAGGAGAACCTTTACGTAACGTCAACGAAAGTTGTGGGATCTGAGATCGGGTAGCTTAGCAGACACCAAGATCTAGCTCAGCGGAGAAGGCTAATCACGTGCGCTGTTGATCAGCTAAATGCGAGGTCACATGATGCTCTGTTGCTAATCAGAAAGCTGACATAGGGACTGAACTGTGGGCAGAATGTCAAATTCACGTTCAACTTAAGTGCAGCTAGAGGGCGCCGACGCATCTGATTAGCTTTTCCACCAAGGTTTTGAGTGCGTTTATCTCCTATCTGTCAAGGCAAGATCTTTTTTTTTTCAGTTTACATTTACTTACAATCTGGTGGTTAGAGAACTGGGCTTGTGATCAGAAGGTTGCCGGTTCAATGCCCAGAGCTGACAGGTCATGACTGAAGTGCCCTTGAGCAAGGCACCTAACGTCTATCTTCTCCATGGGAGCCGTGGCTAGAGCGGCCCATTGCTCCACTCTCGTGTGCTCACTGCCCCCTAGTGTTCACTAGTGTGTATGAGTGTGTTTTACTTCACGGATCTGGTTCAAATGCGGAGGACGACTTTTATGGCACAGAGATAAAAAGAGTATTCTTAATCCTAAAGTTAGTCAGCTTTAATTCCGACAGATATGTGGAGCGAGTCTGGTGTGCATGCGAGTTAAGCGCAGCAAGGGGGCGCTGACGTGACACAGCCAGAGTGGTTTTCTCCATCAGTAGAGAATACAACACATGCCAGGTACACCGGTTGTCGCAGTTCGCAGGTAAGACTTGATCTGACCTGAGATCAGCCGACGTCCGCCACCTGCCGCATCTGCAGTGACTTCTGGTGTCTCTGGATTCTCTGGAATCTCTGGATTCCTATCAGAGGTCTGAGATCGGGGGGTTGGAGGGGGAGGTGGCAGGGCATCACGACTCAGAGAGGAAGCCCCGTCACACATCTGCAGAGAGAAAGAGAGAGAGAGAGAGAGAGAGAGGATGCAGAACTCGAGGAAGACGGAGAGGGATGGCATGGATGAAACGAGGAAGTGAGAGAATCACGGGGGCGGTGCAGGACGGTCGAGAGACATCGACAAGTAATAAAGAATCAGCGCACGCGAGAGAGACTGTGATGTAAAATCGTACTTTACAGTATTGTGTCAGTAATTCGACTTTTTGCACACACACACACACACACACACCATGCCTGGCTTGTGTTTACACATGCACAATTGCAGCAGTCGAGTGGGCGTTCGTGTGTGTGTGCGTGTGTGTCGAGCTCGCCCAAAGAACATTGTGCAGTGTTTTGTGTTAGTCGTGACTGCTAAAAAGCAGTTAGCTGATGACAGGACTTCGTTGCTAGGCAACCGGTGTCATGAGCACGGAGAACCCTCTCATAGCAGGATGGTGATATGGGCTCAGACACACAAACACACACACACACATTTCAGACTACATGCTTCACAGGTACAACCCCCCAATCTGAGAAGTATTGTGCATCAATAAAGACCCATTTCTTCATTTCAGACCCATGATGTGTACCCAAAAAAATGGAGGGGGGGGGTAGGTTTAGCAGTGAGGTGATTCAAAACAGAGGAGACTCTGATGAGTGAAGATGATCAGAGGATCGTCCGGTCTGTCCATGTGATAAAAAGTTCTTGAAATGTAGGACAATAAACCTCTAAGAAAGATGAGAAGGGATTAGCTTGTTCTCCCTCTACAGTGCATAATGTCATGAAAACAAGGATTTCAAGCAGCACTTGGAAGAGGGATTATTTTATTAAAGCTGCATGTTAACCATGTCCAGAAGTGCTGTTGACCTCTCTGGGATAGAAGGTACATTCACATGGTGGAAACATGTATTGTGATCAGATGAATTTGGACCAGGGTGTGTCATGGTATTGGGGCGTGGTCAGTACCAGGGTGTGTCATGGAATGACGCGGGGTCAGTACCAGGGTGTTTCATGGTTTGGGAGCGTGGTCAGTACCAGAGTGTCTTGGTTTGGGGGCGTGGTCAAAATCAGGTGTGTCATAGTATGGAGGAGTGTTCAGTACCAGGTTTCATTGTAAATGGGCGTGGTCAGTAATAGGGTGTGTCTTGATTATATATCGTTGCTGTCCATGCTAACGACACTAACAGTGTAAACAAACTACAAAAAGCTCAATTTTGATCCAACATTATGCATGTATCACTGCACATCACACATCTAAAGAACAACAAGGTCTGAAAAAGACAGAGTTTACTTTAAATATAATATTAACTAGTCCGTTTTTGGTAAGTTTGCCGGCAGTTAGCCGACTGATAAATATGCAGTTAAACTAAAAGTAAACGGGAAATAACGAGCGCTCATATGAACACACGCTTGTGATAAATGATACTATCATTATAATTGTGTATTTTAGAAAGTAAAGTGTTTATTTCAAACAGAAGCAGAAGTTTCCTTTTGACCTTAAAGCACGGCACTAATCCCATCCATCAAACCCAGAGGATGTTTCTCTTCTTTCAGATCAACTTCACTCGGAGCAGCTTTATTATCATCATCAAAAATCAACATGTGTGGTACCGAGTCTTCATTCCAGATTTAGGAATTAGAATTACAGAATAAAGTCATCATGAGAATAATCCGTGCATCTCTGAAGGGGGCAGAGTTACGGGTTTGATGGACGGCTGTAGTATTAACAAACCACAAAAAGCTCAATTTTGATCCAACATTATTTTGGTATTTTTGCCCTTCCTGTGTTCCTACCCACCAGTCTTCTACCTATTCTTATTATTATTACACCTGAGACAACTGTGTTTACTCCTGATGCATGTTTGAGGTTAGGAACTGTGTGGGACCACATAGTCTCCATCATTTCGTTGCCCATTTGGGTGTCAATCCAACAGCATCAAGGTCCCTCCCATTGCAATAGGGGACATTTTAGACATTTTGAAAAACAACAATAAACATGTTATATTATCTCCCTTTTTCTGACTGAGCCTTGTTCTTAAGGGGAATGAAGACAGAAAACGAGATTATTTTCTTCTTCATGCTTCACCGTCCCAACTTTTTCTTGGAACGTGTCGCATGCCTGAAATGCACGAATGTGTGTCTGCTTGACCAAATCTTTTCCTCTGCCATTGTGTCAGGACTACATTGTGTCCCTGATCACCCCACTCCAGAGGCACCATGAGCGTCTGACGCTGCGGCACCAGCGGCAGCGCCTGCACGAGCCGGAGAGCACAGAGAATGCGTCCGAGCTGATGGAGGACGACGAAGGTGAGGAAGAAGGGAGCAGCTCGGAGAGTGAGGGAGAGAGACGGGGCAGAGGACGGGCTGGACGAGGCCAAATTAGCGAGCTGACCATGGCCACCAAGCCACACCGGCAACTGTGCCGCTCTCCATGCCTGGACCGTCCCAGCTTCAGCCAGAGCAGCACGCTGCAGGAGTTACGCGTGGACGAGGCCCCGGCACCGGCACCGGCTACCTCACCATCCCTGGCACCACCCGTCACTTACGGTGGCCACGCCCCGGCCGGGCGGGACTACCAGAGCAAGATGGAGTTTGCGCTGAAGCTGGGCTACTCGGGGGAGCAAGTCGAGGCCGTGCTGAGCAAACTGGGACCCAGCGCGCTCACCAACGACGTCCTGGCCGAACTGGTGCGACTCGGGAACAAGGCAGAGATGGAGACGCAGGTGCCAGTGGCGGGCGGACTGGCACCGGCTGGGCTGACCCTGGTACCCCGTGGTTCTGGGCCGAAGGAGGCTGTGAGTCCTGAGGCCTCGCTCGAGGAGGAGACCACAGACACGTACGACAACCTCCGGCCCATCGTTATAGACGGCTCCAACGTGGCCATGAGGTACACCTGTTTGTTTCTTGAGGTTCTACACCAAGGGTCAGATTATCAGTCCGATACGCTGCGTTTCAACTCATTCCACTAGATGGCACATCACACAGTTTCGACGTCACACATAAACAGCTCAGTCCAACTGAAAACATCAGACCCAGACACTTTCCGATTCTCTCTGTAGCTGCAAAACCTGTCACAGCTTGAGAGATCATTTAAATAAAAATAAACTTCTACTCGTGAATTGATCCTCGCTAACGTTGCTCTGATAAAGAAATATAAAATAGATTAAAAATCACACTAATGGGTGTGTAAACGTGCACATCGTGAGATGAGTCTGGCGTTTATAGTCGAACACCAAGACGAGGTATTAAACCTCCATACACTCGCAAAAACACCAACAACACTGTACATACTGTAACTGAATAAGATAGACTGGTAGGTTTCACATGTTAATTAATTAGTTCCAATAAACCTGTCCATTTTTAAAACCCATTGTGGTCCTTGAGCCAAAACATTTCTTCACCACTTTCATCACAGCTGTAGCTTAGTGGTTGAGGCACTGGAGCTAGCAATCAGAAGGCCGTTGTTTCAAAGTACTGGGAAACGAGGATTGAAACCTTCATCCTCTCCCGTTGAGCCAAGGTGTTCATTTAAGTTTGCCCCTAGGTGTGTGCCAAGTCATTGATCATTGACGTGCTTTGATGAGCACATCAGGATCTGGCTGTCTGGTGTCAGCAACTGTGTGGACCCCCAAATTGTTACCCTACCTGTGCCTACTGTGCCCTTCCTGTGTTCCTACCCACCAGTCTTCTACCTATTGTTATTATTATTATTACACCTGAGACCACTGTGTTAACTCCTGATGCATGTTTGAGGTTAGGAACTGTGTGGGACCACATAGTCTCCATCATTTCGTTGCCCATTTGGGTGCTGGTACACAGTTGCGATTCACCAATGACTTCTGGGCGTTCTTCCTTGCTGTAGGTAGGATGACCTTTACCTCACGACTAGGCATCTCATTAACGATCGTTTAGGAAACCTGGAGTCCTGACGAGACTTGATGCCATTGCGCGCGTCTTCCCACAACCTCGAGTAACCATGGTTTCTGTGATGTTTTGGTAGCCATGGAAACAAAGAGGTATTTTCTTGCTTGGGCATCCAGCTGGCAGTCGACTGGTTCCTGGAACGTGGGCATAAAGATATCACAGTGTTCGTACCAGCCTGGAGGAAAGAGCAGTCCAGGCCAGACGCTCCTATAACAGGTAGGAGAAGCGGGTCTCAGGCAGTATCGGGATCCTGACCTACGCCGTGTCACGTTCGCATGCTACGTTGTCTGTGTTCAGATCAGGAGATCCTGAGAAAGCTTGAGAAGGAGAAAATCCTGGTCTTCACCCCGTCGCGGCGGGTCCAGGGGCGACGGGTCGTGTGCTACGACGACCGCTTCATCGTCAAACTGGCGTGCGACTCGGATGGCATCATCGTGTCCAACGACAACTACCGAGACCTGCAGAACGAGAAGCCGGAGTGGAAGAAGTTCATAGAGGAGCGGCTGCTCATGTACAGCTTCGTCAACGACAAGTACGTCATGGTGTTGTCCATCCCCCGCAAGCTCCAGTCGTGACATGTCGTGTCCGATTACGCGCCTCTTTCTCCGTCATAGACATCTCGTGGTATATTCATTCATGTATTTATTTTTGTAGGTTCATGCCGCCCGATGACCCGCTCGGCAGACACGGTCCGAGTCTGGAGAACTTTCTCCGCAAGAGACCTGTCGTCCCGGAACACAAAAAGCAACCGTGTCCTTACGGTCGGTACAGCATACCCAGAGAATCAGGAATGTTTGTCTTCTACTGTCTGAATATCTCAAGATCTGACTTGTTTGCTTTGACTCTTAGGTAAGAAGTGCACGTACGGGCACAAGTGTAAGTACTACCACCCGGAGAGAGCAGCGCAGCCGGTACGATCGGTCGCGGACGAACTCAGAGCTTTCGCCAAGCTGTCGGCGGTGAAAACCATGAGCGAGGGCGCCCTTGTTAAATGTGGAGTGTCCGGTGCTTCGGCGAAGGGGGACAACTGTGAAGCGAAGCGGGTGGCGCCCAAACGCCAGTCGGACCCGAGCATCCGGTCAGTGGGGTGCGAGCAGGAGGAGCGACTCTGTCTGGCTCGGAAAGCCGAGGCCAGCTCGGTCCCGTCCCTGGTGACGGCGCTCAGTGTCCCGACGATGCCGCCTCCCAAGAGTCACGCGGCCGGCGCTCTAAACACACGTTCAGCAAGCAGCCCAGTGCCAGGGTCACTTCACTTCACGCACAGCTCACTGGAGCACGCTGGGAGCGTCCAGTACCCGCCCATCCTGGTCACTAACAGCCAGGGGGCATCCGTTGCGTACAGCGAGGCCTTCCCAAAATACGATTCTGTCGTGAGCGACCACGGGTACTACTCCATGCTGAGCGACTTCTCCACCATGAGTCTGGGAAGCATGCA
Organism: Microcambeva bendego; assembly: GCA_034509265.1. NCBI lineage: Eukaryota > Metazoa > Chordata > Actinopteri > Siluriformes > Trichomycteridae > Microcambeva > Microcambeva bendego. Next base: position 452,962 of record JAYDZG010000028.1, on the reverse strand, counting down.
AGACAGCTTCTGCAGCCTGGAGCAAGCGGACCCGGTCGGCGGAGGGTACGCCGGACGAGCACCTGGGATCTGTCCCGAATCTGGGCGCAGCCACTCTTCGGACTCATACTCATCCTACAGTGGTGAGATGTACTCTGTGGAAGGGAGCATGGATGACGGCATGAAGGTCCAGCCCTCAGCGCAGTCCCAAGCGCAGTCGCGCTTGCAAGCGTTTGCATGCGGCTTCCATCACGAGGCTCTGACCAGAGTCCAGAGCTATGGCACAGATGATCCCAAGCCGGGCCCTCGCAAGCAGTCCTCAGCTCATCTCGTGCCCCTTTCACAGCACCCGGTTGTTGGAGCCAGGTCGAGCTGCCCGGGCGACTACCCGCTGCTCCCGCCGAGCGCCATGCCGCCATCCGGACCGGTTCAGCAGAGCCGATCCCTGGGGATGACCCGGATGGACAGCGTCTCGGACTCCCGTCTCTATGAGAGCAACCCGCTCCGACAGCGCCGGCCGCCGCTGTGCCGGGAGCAGCACGCCAGCTGGGATCCCCTGCCCTGTGTCAATGAGCCTTATGCCTACGCCAGTTATGGACTATCGGGGGGCCTCATGCCGTGCTGCGAACGGGTCATGGTCCGGAGTATGCCGGAGAAGATGGAGCAGATCTGGTGGTCCCCATGGGATGTGCCGCCGGGGCCGCTCGGGCCCATGGAGCCGCAGGAACGCCACCCGATCCCGGAGCATCAGTATCAGACCTACCGCAACCTCTGCAATATATTCCCGCCGTACGTAGTCCACTCGGTCATGGAGAAGAACCCCCACATGATGGATCCTCAGCAACTGGCGGCCGTCATCGTGACTAAGCTACGGTCTGGACACTGATCACGCGGCGGATGTTTTGTTTGTTCGTGTGTTTGTTTGTTTGTTTTTTTAGACACGAAGGACATCCGAGGCCATTTTTATTTGCAAATATTTCGGCACTGTGGTCACGATAGGGTCATGTTTGCACCTTGAGAGCCATATTTGATAGCTGGCGTGTTCAAACCCGGCAACTCTTGGATATGCAGCAAGTATGGTTTGAAGCAAATGCCGCGCATCGCCGCCACCTTTAAGCTTCAAATCTTTTGCCACAATCGGCGAAATGCACACGTGAAGCAAAATATAGGAGCATTTTCTGGACCACTGCGCACGGGTGTGACACCACGGCGCCAAGGTTGTTGAACTTTTAACAGGTATGGGGCATCATAGAGGCTCAGGTGGCGCAGTGGTCTTAACGGCGGCGATTTGGCCGTGGTGGGGCTTGAACTAGTAAGCTTTTGATTACTAGTCTGGTACCTCAACCGCTAGGCTATTTCGTTAGATATAGGAACGCAGTGTGACGTGCAGTCTGGGGTTCTCTGCCATCTAGTGGCGAAATTTGTCATTACAGTCCAGAGAAAGAAAGGACCGTTCAATATTAAATAGGGAAAAAAACACAGGTATAAATGTGCACCCGTGTAAATATCATGGAAGTGGAATCATTTCGTTTTGCCTCGTGTGTTAATGAGTACCTCAAAGCACGAACTTTTACAATTTTATGGCCTTATATGGGAGCGACCTCGCTGCAGCCTATGCGATTGCGTTCGGTGTTTAGCCACGAGCGCCGGCGTTGTTCAGAGCAATCGCGCTTCTGTTATAAATTGATGCGATTTAAAGCTGTATTTATACATAATGCGATAAAAAAAAAGAACAAATAGACTGGATTGGAATAATTCGTATTTCCTCTGCCACGCGGTTATCTATATCATCGATGTTTTTCTAACCCGGTGTGGTAACTGCGGTGACCAAATAGAGTCAGATTTATTAAGAATTGCTTAGGTTTTGTGAATATCCAGAGTGAAACGTGGTTTGAAGTCAGATGATTTTTCGTCCATCAAGCTATGATGCAAACGAAACATGCCCCGAATATTCTTCAGTAACTCTTGCTACGAAAAAAGCTAACTAAGAAGACACTCACCGCGACTTTGGTTTAATCTAACGCATCGTGTGAGATGTTCTTAGTGTCTCCGCTTTATGCCTGGAGCAGCATGTATTTGGAACATATCGCAATTAGATTGATTCACGTTAGATATTTTCCTTGAATGTTTTCTTTTCTCTGGCGGAAAATGCGGTAATCCCGAGGGTTACCACACTGGCATGGTTAGCTGATTTTTATGTGTCGATTTGACTCTTCGGACACCATACTAGCTTTAACGAGCTCCGACTTGATGCATGCCACAATGAGAGCGATACGCACACGTGACTCGTTCGGTCAGCGGAGAGTCGATGTATCTGTAACGTAATATTAACGTAAACCGTGCTTTATCCGACAGACAGGGGGCGACGTGGATCACCGGCAAAATGCTCGAAATGAAGAGCATCTTTTTTCTGATTGATGCTGGGAGACCTGTCGCCCCCTTCTCCCCCCTCCCGTACGTATCTGTACATTATACTATATTAGCATAACAGTAAAAAAATGAACAGGGCCCGGAAACATTTCTAGGGCATTCGTTTACATGGGCGCGGGTCATCATGGTAAGGCGTGATGCTTTGCCTACCTGTTGCCAAGCTGTCGCCGGGTTGTTTCTTACGTTCCTTCGACAGGTCGCTTGCTGCCGCGGTTTCACCCGGACATCTCATTACCCTACACCGAACAAATAAATGACTATAAATAAGTGTTATTTTGCTGTGAAATTGCGACCTCTGCTGGCTTGTCAATGCACCTGCACTGATAGTGGTGTGGGCTCTCTGCAGACCCTTTTTTTTCGACTAAAACAGGCTCGGCGTTTTTCAGAAGCAAGGTAAATGTAGCGTAGTCCGTCACCTTCTTATCTGCCACAAATGTGCGTGAATTCGCTCTCCACACGCTTGCACTCGCGTAGCGGACCCCGCCCCCTTTACCACCCGACAGCAGGCACCGCCGAAGTCCGAATTAACATCTGTGAATCGATCTGTGTAAAAAGAGAGGTGAAAAGATGTACCAGGAGACCGTAGCTGTGTCGTGGGGGACGGGGGTTACGATAGTCTCCGCCCACTACAGCCCGCATGAAGGCAGCGTGAGCGGCAAAGGTGTATCGCAACAGGGTTCCGATCGACACAACACAATAGAATTTCCATTTTTCGCCGCAGCGTCTTCAGAGGAGAAGTTTTAAAAGCGACGCTAACGTGGCGCTAACCGTTTCTGCTTGTCTGAAATTTGGACGGGACGATGTCAAAAGGGCGAAATAGCCCGAGCGGAGATTTCCTGGCGTGCAGCATCGCGTCTCAGACGTTTGGAAACGACCATCGCTTGTTGATACAAATTGTATCTGTTTCTTGATTGTAAACAATATATATCGAGCTGTACAGTATCACACATCCGTATAAATACACACACACACACACATATATAAGATATATACAGAGTTATATTAAGAGTATATAAAGACAAAATCTTAGTTTTATTTAAAGGATGAAAAGACATTAATGCTCTAATGTTGGTAACACTATGTGTCACTTGTGTAGCCCATACAGAAGGCTTCTATCCTGCCGGGCAGACATCTATAGACAGGGATCTGTTTTTCCTTAATATCTACCTAACCACCTCCCTCCCCCTCTCTCTCTTTCTCTCTCTCGGCTAGTAAGTAGGGGTGTAATGATAGGGGTGTAAAGGTTTTGGCTTGTGAACTGTGTTGGCATAGGAGAGGATGGTGGGCAAGTGGTTTTAGTGGTTTTGGGTCGCTTAGGCATTGGCATTGGCATCAGGATGGTATAGAAGTGTTGGTATGGAAAGGGTAAACAGGCTGGTTACACTGGCAATGGGGCAGAGTGTGTGTTTGGGATTGGGAACTGTATGGAGTAAAGGATGTGTTGAAACCTGGCATTCGTGCCAGAGTGTGTGATCCAGTGGTCCACGTAGATTGATGAAGCTCCTTGAGAAACTTTTTGAAGGTTCCTCAGTTTTAAACTGTGGAGGAACCTCTCAAGGTGCTTCGAGGAACCAGAACAGAGGCATCTCAAAAGTTCTTCCAGGCACCTCTGTGAGCATCGAGGAACATTTGAGTTCTTGGAGGAGCGCCCCCAGGTTCTTCGAGTGAAGGAACTACTCATTTTTACAGTGTACACTGTTGAAAGAAGATCCTTGAGGAACGTTTGAAAGTTCCTCGGTTTGAAACTGTGGAGAAAACTCGTAAGGGGCTTTGAGGAACCAGATTCTAATCCCAAACATTCTTCCAGGCCCCTCTGTGATAATGTAAGAACATTTGAGTTCTTACAGAAGCGTCTAAGTTTTTCGAGTGATCCATGAAGTTCTTCAAGGAGCTTCTCTCACCGGTTCGACTGGTCCTGCATTTGAATGTTAGGAATTGGTGATGGTGGATTTAAGGGACATTAAGCAGACTGGACATTTAAACCTGAAATATAAAGATATATCTATATTATCTCTTTTTCTTTACCGTCTCTTTCTAATGTATTGATTTAGGAGGGGGCATGAACACACCCATATCCGGAAGTGTGTATTCATGTCCGCACACACACACAGATGTTAATATTTTTTCTTTGTAAATACTGAAATGTTGAGAGTTAGATTTGCACAGCATTAGTGCTTTTTTACAAGCATGCACACACACACACACACACACACACACACACATATATATATATACACACACACGGGTGAAGTCAAAAGTTTGCATGCACTCACACTTTTTTTCTACAAATATCCCAGAGGGAGGAGAACGGTTCCCATCGCCGATATCCGCACCCCCGTCCGAGTGTGTGCAGGCTCTCGATCTTGCCCGTGTGTGTATACGCTGCTGCTTATGCACCGACACATTCTCACACACACACCGGTTGCCTTGCCAACCCCAGATATTTTGGGTTGAAGTGCGTATCGAATTATATTTACAGATAATCGTGGACTTTTGATGTGAACTGGACTTTTTGTAAACCCCATTCCCGTGGGATTTCCTTGTTTAGGGGCGTGTCCGTGGTGGTTTGGGACGTTACCCTCGGCCAAGACGGCACGGCGGGTGAATTGAATGCGGAAGTTTTGCAAACAGATTTTCTAATGAATGAAAGAAAGAAAAAAAAAGAATGTGATAGGATGACGAATTTCATCATGCAGTGGTCCCCAACCAACGGGCCACGGACCGGTGTAGGCATATGGGTCATTCATTACTGAATAAATAATTTTACATCATTACAAAAAACTAGAAATTTCCAACACACACCGGTGCTATTGTCTCTTATCACCACTAGGTGGGAGCAATGGCTCACATAAAAAAAGCTCAGAATTCACTCAGATTTCACTTTCTGTGGTTATTCTATTTTAAATCGCCTTGCGGTCCAAAAAATCCTATATTTTATGAAATTGTTATTAATAAAAATAATTATAATGAGAGATAAGACATTTTATTGTAACTGTCTCTTAAACATAGATTGCTGACACACTTCAGATGTTAATTTCATATATCACCACTAGGTGGGAGTAAAAACATGCCCAAAGCTCATCATTTGTGCCTCTGCCGGTCCGTGGTGCAGAACACGTGGGGGCTGCTGTAATGTGTTTCGGGCGTGTCCCGATAACCCGCCCTACTGTCGATTGTGATACGAGATAAGGCTATGTCATGGACGTCTGCAAGTGTCCTTCAGAGATGTCTGAGAAATCCAAAGCTCCCTCTGCACCCGTGAAGCTCTTCGGGTAAAAGAGGGTACAAGGGATCTTTTAAAAGTGGCCTCACTTTTATTTTTAACCAACAGCGGAAAAAAAAGGAATAAAAAAAAAAAAGCGCTTGCATCATCAACACGTTAAATCTTCTTCCTCTTAAAGCTTCTTTGGAGCGAGACGACTGATTATAACTACTCCCATGCTTTTGAAGACTCCTCGACTATATAAACACACGGCACCTTTTAGTGTAGGGGATATGCCACACAACGTTTTATCCTCAGTTAATTACAGAAGCATCACGTGTTTCATACTGAATATTATTATAGGCACATAACTGACACACACTCGCCTTTAACCCCAGATTTAACCCTTTGCTTGTCCTCATCCGGATGATGAAAGGGAGATCGAAGACACTTCTGATCTCGGATTCAAAGCGACCAACGTGACGTCGTGAACCTCTGTGAAGTAAACTATAAAGTGTTTCTATAACACACACACACAACACACACACACACACACGGTCTCAGGTAACAGCAGACGGAGTCACGATATTTACACCAGACGTTCTCTTCTGAAAATTTTCAGACCCTGTAAATGACTGTCGCGCTCTTAATTGTGCCCTCAATAACTAACTGTGTTATAGTTTTATTGTTTTTATTTTGTCGTCATTTTTTTTCTTTCTTCGTTTGTTCGATTTGCTACGTTTCCTTGTTTCGCCGTTTCTGGTCGGCTGGGTGAATTTACGACTTTAAGACGTCTTGTGGTGTAACGACGACTCGGTTCCGTGAGGGACGACACGCTCGCTTTTAAGAATACCCCCACCCCATCCCCACCCCTTACCTCCCCAAAAAAGAAACTTTGTAACTCTTTGGGTCGGTAGACTCAAACAAAATGTAAGTCTTAATGACAAAACGTCTTTGTTTTTCTTCAATAAAGCCAAAACCCTGTTTGTTACATGACACGTGCTTCCTCTTGTCCAGTTCTGTTGCGAAGGCGCCTATCATGTTGCTTTCATTTTTGCTTTGTCACCATCTAGTGGACATTGTGAGAAGTTTTACACTGGTCTTTGTTTTCTCGCTGAAAAATGAGTCACTCTAAACGCTTCATGCAGGCTAGGAAGGGGTTTGAACTTCTCTAGCTTTAGATACGGAATGCATCTGTACAATCTGCTTCTAAGTTTTGATATCAAACACAGCCAGATAAATATCATGTCTCAGATTCACCTCACTTTCATGTCCTTGTACTGTGTGAGGAACACCGAAGCGAGCAGAACATGAAACTCAGAAAGGACACAGAGGACCCGGACTGCCCCACCTGGGGATCGAACCCAGGACCTTCTTGCTGTGACGTGACAGTGCTAACCCAGGTTGAGACTTTAAGCTTTACGCAAAATTCATCTAGGTTTCATTTGGGATTCTTTTAGGATTTATTTAGGATACATTCATAATACACAGACTGATATATATTTCAAATGTTTATTTCTGTTAATTTTGAATAATTTTATAACTGATAACTAATAAAAATCGCAAATTCAGGATCTCAGAACATTAGAATATTACTTAGGACCAATACAAAAAAAAAAGAAATGTTGACCAACTGAAAAGTATGAACAGGAAAATGATGAGCATGTGCAGGACTCAATATTTAGTTGGGGCTCCTTTGGCCTGGATTACTGCAGCAATGCGGCGTGACAGAGTCAATCAGTCTGTGGCACTGCTCAGGTGTTATGTGAGCCCAGGTTGGTCTGATAGAGACCTTCAGCTCTTCTGAACTGTTGGGTCTGGTGTATCGTATCTTCTTCACAATACCACATAGATTTTCTATGAGGTTAAGGTCAGGTGAGTTTGATGACCAATTAAGGACAGGGACACCATGGTCCTTAAACCAGGTACTGGTAGCATTGGCACTGTGTGCAGGTGCCAAGTCCTGTTTGAAAATGAAATCTGCATTTCCATGAAGTTGGTCAGCAGCAGGAAGCATGAAGTGCTCTAAAACTTCCTGGTAGACAGCCGGGTTTGACCTTGGACCTCAGAAAACACAGTGGACCAACACCAGCAGTGTTTCACTTTTTGAATGAAATAAATC
>JAYDZG010000028.1:325822-341745 GCA_034509265.1 Microcambeva bendego | reverse complement strand
AGAAAATTCAACAGTCTAGTAGGTCCGAAGCTGATGAGATGAAGAACGACGTCTGTGGATTTAACATCTCGTGCCGCCTCGGTCACCCTCTGCCCCTCCCCTTGAGTTCGAGCCGTAAGTATCCCCAAGCTTCTGTCGTCTTGGAGTGATGCTCTTTGGCTTGTTCCGAACGGGTTCATAATTTGCTTTCTCTGTCTCCTCTCCGTGTGCAGATGTACTGTATTTAGTGGAATCCAGCTTTGTACTACGTTACCGAGGGAGATTTAACCAAGCGATGTAGTATTTGTGTATTCTTTCAGCTTTCGTCATGTTAGTCCTTAACACTGCACCACCTGAGCACCCAGATGCACCCGGAAGTGGCAATGTGCAGCGAAAGCTCAGGTGCTGAGTACACACTTTGCTCAGCATGTAAAGTGTCTGGGAAAACAAAATCATGTGTACCACATCTGATTTTTTTTATTCTGTAGTTTTTGTGTTTTAAATCCCCCCCCAGGAAATATTTTTTTACTTAAGTGAAGTCAGAATCAATTTTAAAGCTCCTTCAGAATATGATATAATACGGATGTAACGTTTACATTCCACTCATGATATGATGCATGATACGATTTTCCCATTTTTTTTGTTTACACATGAAATTAAAGGCACTTTATTTAGAAATATTTCTATTATTGTTCCAGCATCTTGAGTTTGATAAAAAGGGGTTTTATACAGCAAGAAACTCTATCTCATTAATATAATTAATGTCCTTTTATTTTTACAGGTAATCGCAAAACTATGTCAAAAATTATATATTCGTTTGTGTTTAAATAAAATTTAGTGCCAGCACCCCTGGCTGTTAAAAGCGAACATCAATTCGTCTTAAAAGAATGATCGATATGAATCAGTTCGTATCAATCCTTTAAGAATCTTCTATATGATTTGGTTCATATAAATCCTTTAAGAATTGTCTATATTAATCGATTCGTATCAATCCTTTAAGAAAAATCGATATGAATCGGTTCGTATCAATCCTTTCAGAATCGTCGAAATGAATCGGTTCGTATCAATCCTTTAAGAATCATCGATATGAATCGGTTTGTATAAATCCTTTAAGAATCATCGATATGAATCGGTTCGTATCAATCCTTTAAGAATGATCGATATGAATCGGTTCGCATCAATCCTTTCAGAATCGTCGATATGAATTGGTTCATATCAATCCTTTCAGAACCATCGATATGAATCGGTTCATATCAATCCTTTAAGAATGATCGATAGGAATCGGTTCTTATCAATCCTTTCAGAATCGTTTCATCCCGAATATATAAAATAAACAGGTATGACAACATGGCGTTACCCTGCCAGTCCAAGAAATTATATCTTACATAAATCCAAATATATATTTTGCTCATTTAAAATCAGCTCGTGCCTGATCTTGCTTTATTTTATTATTTTTTTATTTTTTAAATAATTCCCACAAAAGTAAAATTAATTTCGACGACTGACCATTAGGTTTGTATTTTGTGGTACTGCGACCGTCTGCGGCTTTGTGGAAACAGTCCAAGCTGATCACAACTGCATGTAAAACAAAACCAGTTCTACCAAACAGTAGCAGAACGGACACGGTGGCCAAGTGGGTCGCACTGTCGACTCGCATCAAGATGCCCCCGGGTTCCATTCCCAGGTGGGGCGGTCCGGGTCCTCTGACAAAACTTGTGTAATGAATATCTACCATGTTCCTGTCATGGACGTAACCGACATGTAAAACATGGCGTTAAAATTCTAATAACCAGAGAAAGTTGTAGAATGAAACCACACTAAAATGAAAAGGTGGATGTTAGTCTATTTTGGTCTGTCTGCTTGGAAGTACCTATTTATTTATTTATTTATATTTCCATATAATTAGAAGCATTCATTCTATTTGTATCTCGTCTACTGCTACATATTCCTACCTTGAGAGAGCGAGAGCGACATGCCTAATACACACTTCCGACATGTACACAATAGCCAACAACTTCCTTTCACCAGCTCGAAGTGGGCTGACAGGAATCTCACCCTCTTCCATTACTCCCCGTTTCGGGTCCCTTCACCCCACCTCAGACATTGCCAGCATATTAGTATTTGTTTTTTATCACCCAATGAGAGCTAATTCCTATTATCTTAAGGCAGGTGGTGCAGCTACACTTCAGGAATCTGGTTTATTTAAATATGCAAGCAACAGGATCCCACACACTCATCATTTTTTTAATCAGACCAGTGATATTGTACCGTATATTAAATATTATTGAATATTATAAAATCAATCGCAAAGCTCGATGAAGTACGTCTCTTGATGTGCGTTGAAAACAAAGCTCAGCTACTAGTTTGAGATTGATGATTGTAATGTTTGTACCTAAACAGGTGCAGACGCTGATGGCGACTGGGTCAATCAAGGTGTGTGCACACATCAGACATTCTTAACATTCTCAGTTTTAACACCCATGTAATCATTTCGGTCCTTCAGGGCCCTTTGGCACTTGGTGAGGTACATGTCGTGGGTAGTTCCTCACGTCAAGTGCATGCTGGGAGATGTAGCACATTTATCATGGCCCACATACCACGCTGTTGGTTTCTATTAGCGGCCTATTGCGCAACACTTAGTTATCTGTCCATCTTATTTACATATCTTTGCCTATATTGAGCTTTAGAGTTTCTTAGTCTGCCCTTCTTCTTTTTTTGGCACGTTCATCTTCCTCGCCTTCTTTCTTATTGTTATTCTTCGTTACTTTTCTGGGCCTCCTTCCTTCTCTTGCTTCTCAGATGTGAACGGTCACTCCAACAAGCGCCAGAGGCAGCCGGCTCTGCTGGGACACCACCCGCCAGAGTACGGTAAGGCTCCTGGCCGACACGTACAAACACCAACGCATTCACTCACAAGAACCGGCGAGTGATTGTGCTAGCTTAAATCGAGCGAAAAGAAAATCCACAGTGGCAGTAAGACAGCGCTGTTGCCCGGTCCAATGGAAGCTTTTAATCCATCGTTCCTGTATGTGTTTCCTTGCCAGGTGGTTACCATGGCTACCAGAACGAGGGTTACGGAGGGTACGACGAGCGCCGCATGGGCCCGGCCATGGGCCCCCCGCGGAGAGGCGGAGGCAATCAGCGCTACGGAGGGCAGTACGCCACACCGCCCCCTCCGCCACCGGGGGAGTATAGCGCCCACGCCGAGTCCCCAGTCATGATGGTCTATGGTCTGGAGCCGCTCAAAATAAACGCAGACGGGGTGTTCAACATCTTCTGTCTTTATGGCAACGTTGAGAGGGTGTGTTTAATAATCATTATCGTTATTATTTTTTTTACCATAGTGTATATTATTGAATCTTTTAACGATCTCGTAAAGCATGAGGATGCCAACTAATACAAGTACATGCCTGTAACCATAAAGAAACTCCCACACAAGGATAGAAGGAAGATGCTGGGTTCGATCCCCAGGTCTGAGTCGTTCCTGTGTGAAGTTTGCAGGGTCTGCGGGACTTTCCAAGAAAGGTTCGAGTTCGCCTAACCTAAGCAGAGCCTTAGCCGAGCGCCCACGTTAACACAGTTGGCCATGTTTCGGGAAGGGATGGTCTCAATGTGACACTGGGGAAAAAACACTCCCCGGTCGGTGTGGTGGAAATTTTGCCAGACAAAACACAGACACTGGTGCCAGAATAAGTAAATAAGAAATTATCTGAATTTAGAGATCAGCGTTGACCTTTCTTTGAAAACATATAGACACTTCTGAGGTCAGTACTACCTGTACTCTTGTCTGACTCTCCTTGTCTTGGAGATCTGTTGCTTACTTCATGTTGCTGCTTTAGCTAAAAACAGTTCGCCTATACAGACTCAGAATGCAGGCCTTAAAATGCATAGATTATAAAGAATAAAAGCTCTTTACTACGGTGTGTTCTAAACCATAGCGTGCTCCCTTGCTGTCTTACTGCCTACATAGTCAGCTACTTGAGTAATCAGAGCTCATGTTGCAGAGCGATCTTTTGGTGATCTGACTCTCTTCGATCACATCTAGGATTTGTCCCAATAACGGATTTAAGTGAATGAAAACGGATCATATAGATTTTTGGTGAATCTAAATACACGGTGACGACGAGAGTTTGAACGTATCTGTCACGACGCAGGTGAAATTCATGAAGAGCAAACCAGGCGCCGCCATGGTGGAAATGGGCGACTGCTATGCTGTAGATCGAGCCATCTGCCACTTGAACAACTATTTCCTGTTCAACCAGAAACTTAATGTGTGGTACGTATCGTTCTTTTGTTTTGGTTCCCTACTGTGTAACTAATTTAAATGTGACATTATCATAAGCTAATGTGAACATCAGTGTCGGATAGAGACTGGCGCACTAAAGCCGGTGTGTTTTCTTTTATTATTTCAAGCCATTAATGGCGGCTTGATGGGTAGCACTGTTGGCTCACGGTCTTGGGTTCGATGCCAAGGTCGGGCAGTCCGGGTGTGGAGTTTGCATGTTCTCCTCATGTGGGTTTCCTCCTACAGTCAATTAATCTCACCTTGCCATGAATGTAACCAAAAGTGTCAAACATGATGTTCAAATTGTAATGTTGATTTGTTAAGATTTTAACATCATGTTTGACACTGTTGATCAGATTTAAAGGGTTGATCAAATTGTAATGTTGATTTGTTAATATTTTATCAACCCTTTAAATCTGATCATTGGCCAAATAAATGTCCGCGGAGCTTAGTGTGCCACTCTGTGTGCAATACACGGTCATGTTTTGGTCTTCCGTGGATCAGTGTTGAGCAATGCCCCGGAAATGACTAGATCAAGGAGAAAACAAACACATTTTCCCCCTCTTCCACCTCTTTAGCGTATCCAAGCAGCAGGCAATCATGCCGGGTCAATCATACGAGCTGCACGATGGCACCAGCAGCTATAAAGAGTTCCACGGCACCAGGCACAACCGCTTCTCTTCCCCAGAAATGGCAGCCAAGAACCGCATCCAGCACCCCAGCAATGTGCTGCACTTCTTCAACTCCTCTCCAGAGTCCTCAGCGGAGGTCTTCTCTGAGGTCAGCTCAGCAGCATTTATTTTGTTCATTCTTTTTTTTTTACTATTCTTTGCTAATTTGTTGGTCCTTTTATCATTAGATCTGTGAAGAACTTGGTTTGAAGAATCCATCGAATGTCAAACTTTTTGCTTCCAAAGGTGAGTGTCCGTGAGTCAGAAATGTAATATTGCATGAGCCGATGTTATTGTTGTATTATACACCAACCAGGTTACCATTACACTAAATGCTTATTTGTGCTGTTTGGTTACATTTGATCTTGTGCAAGATGTAACACTTTACTAAAGTTATGTGCATGCACTGTATTAAGTGTTATATTGTTTGTATTTTGTAGTTTTACTTCATTCTAATGCATACAGTGTTCTGTAGGGAAGCAAAAATGAAAGTGTAACAGGAGGGGAAAAAAGAACAGACCAATTGTCTTAAAATACACTTTAAACTAAACTAGATTCCCAAAGCAGAAGGAAGCGGAATTTCATGAAAGCGTGTATATATATTATATATTATTCGTTACAATTGGCCCTTTGAGGGCCACCATAATGTTAATGTGGCCCTCAAAAGTTTGACACTCATGACCTCCAGCCAACCCACAACTGGTAGCTCCAAGAGCTCTTGGGCAAAAGCTACATGCTTACAGTAATTCTCCCAGGGTTGTAAATCATGTATATTTTTGTATGTTAGAAGAACATCTCAATAATTCCTCAGTCATGCACAATAGGAAGCTCTGTGCCCCCGAACACGAAAAGTGATTATGTGGATCATTTTAGGCGGAGCTTCATCAGAAAGAAGCGTATCAGGGCTTCTAGAATGGGAAAGCGTCAACGATGCCATGGAAGCCCTCGCCCTGATGAATCATTACCAGATGAAGAACCCAAGTGAGTGCAGAACGCTGTCTTTATACCACAAATTAACAGAATTTCAAATGCAAGTTGCCGATTTGACGTTCTCTCGTTTCAGATGGTCCGTACCCCTACACACTGAAGCTGTGCTTCTCCACTGCGCAGCACGCAAACTGAACGGGGTCCACCGGCACCACGGGTTCATCACAAACGTCCCATGTTCATAGTCCTTAACGTGTACCGTCAACGTTTCTTTAAATCAAGTGAGCCACAGTGCACATCAAGAGAAATGACCCGGGTGAACTGTTGAAATTCTGAATCCTTGTTTTTATAGATGAGAGAAATGCAGAAACGCTTTTGTAACAGTATTTTTTCTGTTCTTCTTCTGTTAATGTATTTTGTTTTTATTGCTTCCCATTATCGACTATTTGTGTGCTCAGCGCCTCCCTTTTGGAAAACCGCAGCCTGTAAAGGAGAGCTTGCATTATTCTCTAATTCTAAAATAAATTTAGTAATGATTACTTCATTCTTCTGTTCATTTCTTCTGCTAGCAATGTGATGGATGGATGTTTGCCATGACATTTCAGTTTTGTTTCTCCTTTCATAAACAATATTGCTCAACTCTGTGAGACTCTGGGTAAATTTCATTGCTTGCATATTTATAAAATGTTTTGAGAAAAGATTGATCAAAATATCACACCGTACACACATAAAATGTTTCTTCTGACCCAACAAGTGAGTTAAAATCTCAGCAGACCCATCGACCTGATGCCCATTCGGGCACAATTGTAAAGCATCTTTGAGACTGAGAAAGGTACTATATTAATATAACATTACAAGGAAAGAAGGCTGGATGACAGCTCTTCTTCTGTATGAGTTATGGACGTGGAGCTTTATGTGGGACTCCCAACACTGGCAGGTAAATAAATAAGTGGCTGTAGGTAAAGCATGTCACATTTTACTGAACTGTATGGATTTTAAATATCGGACAAACCTTGAATTTAGCTATGAAGGCAAAAGAACTGAGTTTATAAAAGCTCAGTCAATGTGATGCCCAGGCATTCACATCATCTTTAATAAACAGGCTAATTACACCTGTCTTTCAACCCAGTTATTGAACCATAACGAATTACCATGTATTAGTCATTTTGTCTTTATATCTGGTTATTTCTGCTGTATTTAACACTGATCAGTAAGGTGACATTTAAAAAAATAACTTGAGTATATTAAATATGTGGTCATTTATGTGTGTGTGTGTGTGTGTATGACATACAGAATATCAGTTAAGTTTTGGCTAGCTCTCTCTCTCTCTCTCACACACACACACACACACCACACACAGTGAAAGTGAGCGAGAGAGAGAGTGTGTGAGGTGCAGGCTGGGTCGCCCATGCAGCTGTTGTCCTTGGCGTCAAATCACAGCGCCTCTAAAAGCTCTGGACTGAGAACAGCCCACTTTAAACCCGGTGACTTCCTCGCCATCATGATCCTCACACACTCGCTTAGTAACACGTGCTGTGTGTCCACATACTTCTGGCTCTGGTGCGTTAATGCACTCTTCGCTTTACATATACACACACACACCGAACGTGTCAAGCTGAAGGACGTGCTGACGGCGTAGAGCTGGTGTGTAACGCCGAGTGTGTAATTACGTGCACTCACTTATAAACATGGTGTGGGCGGGGAACACACACACACACACACACACACCTCGTTCTGCTGCTGTTTGTGTTATTATTATTGCTGCTGTTGTTTACTATTTCGGTTGGATTTTAAAATATTACAACAAAGCTTCTTTAATCAAATAAATGATAATTATTTATATATTATTTATTATAATTAATCTACATTTCATTTCAAACTATTCATATTTCCTGGCTGCCAATACAAAAATAATATAAATAATTTGCTAAACATTTGTGGTTAAAAACTGTAAGAATAAAATAAAGTTCAATATTAACATACAAAGATTTGATTTAACCTGAAATAAATTAGGAAGACGAGCTAGATTTATTTTTATTTAGATTTTAGTACATATAAGTTAATAATACTGCAAAGCGAAATAGTTTTTGCTGTTATTAAAGCTTTAATAACAAGATTAATAAGAATTACTATTATATGATCTATTATTATGTTATATTTTATAAAAACCACTTATATAAGAGTAACAAATACATATAAAATAAAGAGAATAAAGATGATGAGTGCGGAAGAAAATGTTATTTAATAAGATACTTTTACAAACATTTACTTTTAAAACATGTAAAAAAAAAGTTGAAATGAATTTAGATTAATAAAAATCAAAATGTTGATTAAAAATAAAGACAAAAAGGTGTAAAATATTAAAAGAATGATTTAATTATTAATAAATTGAGAAATGTTAAAAAATATCAGGAGATCTTTTGGTTTTGCAACTTTTTTAAATGTTAAAAAAAAAGATTTAGATGTAAATCTATCGCTTTGAGTTTAGATGAGGATTAATGATGATAAAATCTTTATTTACTCTCGTAGGACGGCGACTGGAGGGTGGAGTTAAACCTCAGCGGCCTTTTGGAGATGGTGATTGGCTGGCGTGTCCTCGGCGTCACTCTCGGGGGTGGGGCCGGAGGGGCGGAGCTTTCCTCTGGAGGGCCGGCGAAGATCTGCGGTGAGAAACGGAAGCAGCCGTTATTAAAACGCTACCAGTCGTTATTACAGGTGTTTTATTAACCATGGGCTCTGGTACTTTATTATAGTCCTCGATCAGAATCTCCACCACGATGTTCTGGAACTTGATGTCCAGCATGGCCGCCACCGTTTCCTGCTCGGCTCGGAGGAGGGTGGGGCCGAAGATCACGCCCATGTTCGACGGCGTCATCAGATTCTCGTCGCTGTGACTGCAGACGCTGAAAAGTAATCCAATCAAATCACCAGCTTAATCATTCATTACATTTCACCGCTGTGCTTACACACACACACACACACACACACACACTAGTGAACACTAGCTGTGGGCAGCCCTAGCCACGGTGGATACTTTAAACACTTAACTTAACACTTATCTTTAGTCAAACAGATGCTAATCATTCTGGAAAAGTCGAGAATTTAATATTGATATTTTTATACATTTCTCTAGATATAAAATCAATTAAATTGCTACAAGTAATAAAAATATAATGTTCACTACACACATCGAACAACACGTGCTTCCTCATCGGGCTTCAGTGTGCTCAAACAACACCCCAAATATTAAACAGCATCCACCCCTCGTGTGTGTGTATGTGTGTGTGTGTGTGTGTTACCTGACCAGGTGTTTGATCAAGAGTCCCAGCATCTCAAAGTTCTGTCCCGGAAGCTTGTACACCAGACAGTGTAGCGCCCCCAAACGGTAATCCAGGTTCTCTGATTCTAAACACACACACACGTAGGTTGAGGCTGTGATGTGGGGTGTGTGTGTGTGTGTGTGTTATTGCAAATCTGGACTGATCAGAAGACATTGGGCGATTAAAACCAGATGTTTTAAGCACACATACACACTTTCTATCTTCCATATACACTCTTACACACACACACACACACACTCCACAGTGACAGTATTGAAGGGCGTGGGAGGATCAGCATCCCGAATCACACGAGGATGGGAAAAGCAGCAGTACAGTAGTGTGTGATTTGGGACGGACCCGCAGCATGGGTTCACTCGTGCGTCGGCGTTGGGTTCCGCTGGTAACAGACGTGCTCGTAAATATTGGGACAAACACACACACACACACACACACACTCATCAGGTGGAGGATGCTGTCTGGAAGCTGGCATTCATCCGAAAGGGGGCGGGGCTACCGTACCCGGATGGGTTACTGTGATCTGTTCTGGTTTTAATTCGATAGAATTTATGGGCGCGTTGGCACGAGGGCGCAGAGCGTCAGTGCCAACACAATATACCTAATGGAACCTCTCTCTCTTTGTCAGTCACGAGGTCTCTCGCCCAATTTTATTATAAACAGATGGTGCTGGTTCTACTGAACTAAAATAAACCCATCACACACACACACACACAGTGTGGTTAACACTTATTGTAATACACACTCGCACATTATTTCACCACCGCACCACGAATAAGGAAATAAACATGCAAAAGCATGAGAACCGTGTGTGTGTGTGTGTTGCTGCATGCCATTACAGTCAGCTGCATCTGTTAGTGGAAGAATTAAAACATTACACTCACCACACACATACACACGTTACATAACTACACAAACATTACACATTCTATACACACACACACACATTATACACCAAACAAACTTTACATACACACCACACACTGCACACACTACATACGCACATTACACACACTGTGAATGGTATTAAAAGCCAGTGTGTGATACGGACTGTACGTGTGTGTGTGTGTCTGTGTGTGTCTGTTTATACTTGCGGCACTGATCAGGTCCTGGTGCAGTCTGTAGGTCATAAGTGGTTCTCTCAGGCTCCTGTGCCAACGCACACACAAACACACACACATTAACAAGCGTAAACAGTGTGTGTGTGTGTATGTGCGTGTGCGCTTACCGCAGGTAGAACTTCATGGCACTCGTAATGGTTTTAATGTCCCACTCATTACCATTTAGATCTACATCACCTGGACATTTGGAGTCTACACACACACACACACACACACACACTATTCAGGAACATCTTGTCGATTACAGCAGAGAGATTAAAGAGAAAACACACTTCACATTAACACCGGGTGGGGGTAGGAGGGTCTTCATTTGGATTTACCCAGTTGTCCTTGCACATGAAGGCCATGCCTGGTCCAATGTGTGTGTGTGTGTGTGTGTGTGTGTGTGGGGGGAGCACCCACCCCCCCCCCCCCCAGATGGCATGTAACGTACCAGGTAAGGTTGGAAAAGGGGCGTCAGGTTGGAGTGGTGAAATTTTCCACTAGCACACCAGCACCGGAGCTTCTGGTTCAAATGTGTAACAAGTGGGAAAACACGGGACTGATGAGCGGGCATGTCTAAGGGCGTGTGCCTGAGGGAGGGCATGTCTGTGAGAGGGCGTGTCTGAGGGAGGGCGTGTCTGAGGGAGGGCGTGTCTGAGGGAGGGCTGGTCTGAGGGAGGGTGTTTTGGGGGTCTCCAGAAGAAGAGGAATCTGAGACTAAACTGAGAGGAGAAAAAAGAAACATCTGTAGAGAAGCAGCTCACACCACCACCACACTTCACTGATGTTCCCGCTGCCTTCAGACTGTGTGTGTGTGTGTGTGTGTGTGTGTGTGTGTGTGTGTTCACTGCCCATGGACGATTAGCGGTTCGATTATGGAACTGCTGTTTTTATCCTTCTGTTCCTGAGAACTTTCGGAAGCTCCTCCAGCTTTTCTCTCTTACTCTCACTGTGTGTGTGTGTGTGTGTGTGTGTGTGAATGAAAAGACTGAAATTAGAAATGTAAATGGAAAAACGTGAACACACACACACACATTACAAGACACTCACCAAAGAAGGTGTTGAGCAGCTTCTGAACTTGAATGTTGCTGCCAACAGTCCGATACACTCCCTCCTGGGTCAGACCTGAAATAGACAGTGTGTTTAAACGTGTGTGTGTGTGTGTGTGTGTGAGAGAGTGAGAGAGAGAGAGTGAGGAATCAGGGAGGTAAATGGAAAAGTACAGCGGTGTGAGGACTAAATTTATTCGTGGCCCGTGAGTTCAGCATGGTCAGGGCGACGGTGGGTCCGGAGCCTTCTGAAACCAGATGGGAACACACACTGTTCGGGCCAAAGGTGCTCATAGAACTGAGAGAACATATCAAACTCCTTATGGATGGTGACACAGGCATTACTTAACTACACACACACAATACACACTTTGGAGTAATCCACCGGGGAGAACATACCAATCGCTGTCTCCCTCCTACACTACACAATGCAGTAAAATTAGACTCAGACATGCTGCAGGCAAATCCCCCCCCACACACACACTCGAGCATCCCTCTCCAATCAGAAGAAACAGGAGGGGGCGGGCGGGGCTCCGGGTCCCTCGCCGGGGGCCGGTTCTCATTCAGCCTGGCAGTAGGTGGTGTCGACCTCGGGCACCGTGCTCAGAATCCTGCTCCCCGTGCCACGCCCGGGTCCGACCCCGCCCACTTCTTCCTAGTGAGTCAGTGTTCTAGTCCAGCTGCAGCACAGAGGATTCTGTTCCTCCACACTGCCAGAAGTACGTGGACACGCCGGAGACGAGTGTGTGTATGTGCACAAATGTGTGTATCTGTGTATAGATGTGTGTGTGTGTGCTGGTGTGTATTAAATATGATGTGTGTGTGTTGTACGGTTGTGTCTATTGTATAATTCTGAGTACGTTCATGGTATAAGGGTGTGTGTGTGTTTCTTTTGTTCATGTCTACTTCTCTCTCTTTTTGTTTACTTTCCGTGGGGACCGTGAGGAAGAGCTGTTTTCTATTTGCGAGTCACGCACGCACGCACACGCGCGCACACACACACACGCACGCGCGCGCTCAGTGCTAGAATAGTTTTGGTGTAGCACTGCTGCCCTCTGCAGGCCACGTCGGGCCGAGTCACGTGGTTAGGCCGCCCGCAAGCCGCTAATCTTCAGTGAGCGCTTGGTTCCTGGTCAGGGTCGCGGTGCGGGGTTTACCTTTGATCTCCACAGCGTTGATGCATTTCCTCACGAACTTGAATCCGATCTCATTCAGCTCCACTGCAGGAAGGGAAAACGAGTTATGAAGTGCTGAAGGCCCAAACTGCAGTGAGGATGAGTGAGGATGAGTGAGGATGAGTGGTGGTGGGGGTGATACTCACTCTCAGTTTGTTTCTGTATCGGTGAATAATAAATCTACAGAGAAATAGGAAAAAAAAAATCAAAATCATGTGGAATTGTTCTCAATTATCCGTAAAACTACCCTGCTTATTATAATTATTATATATTTAATTATAATTAGTACATACTATAATATTTTATTATTTATATTGAATCGTGTTTATAATTATTATTACGTAATGTGTATATTGTCATTGTGTTTTTTTATCACTATCATATTTTATATTATGGTTATTACGATTGTTTTATTTTATTTTTGTGCTGTAAATTGTTTGTGCATTTATTCTTATAATATATAATATTATTATTGCTATTGTTTTTCCAGTCATACTATATACTATTTTATATTATTTAAAATTTCCTATTTTGTATATTAATTATTATATTTCATTATTAGATTATTTATAAGTCGTTGCAGTAATAGTAGTAGTAGTAGTATTATATTTTATCAGAAGGAAGGTACATATTTTATTATCATTAGAAGTAAGGTATATTTTAATTATTAGTAGTAGTAGTAAGATTATATTATTATATTAGTATTTTTTTCTGTATTTTTAGCAGCCGTGCTTTTGCTGCAGTTAAGAAAAAATGTATATACACACACATTGTATATATATATGTATATAAATATATATTAAAAGTTATGAATAATAAATAAAATGAGCACACACACTCATTTATATGCAGAATACTCTCCACTATTCACAGCTATATAGAGCTGAGCATGAACTTTTGTTCGAATAGTCCTGATCCTTTAATAAAACTTTGTGGTACGAGCAGATCAATCAACACAGTCCCAGTTCCTCTTCCCTTCTCCTCCTCCTCCTCCTCCTCCTCAGGCGTCCACTTCATTATGCTGAACTATTTTCCACCACCGTTCAGCATCGTTTTTCCAGGATGAGGTCGAAGCTGTCGGAGCTCTAGCCAAATGTCTGGATAAAAAGAGATTTCTCTACCCAGAATGCCTCATGGTTTTTCTGGCCCTGTGGTGGCTGGACCCTGGAGCAGCGATGCGGTTCACTGATTGATGAGAGGAGAGTCGGGAGGGGATGCTAATGAGACGCCTCCCCATCGGAGCATGTTCACATCTTCCAGATCGCGTCCCATTCTTTTTTTTGGAACTGTGACTGTGGGGATTGTCAGCTGAACGTCCCGAAACAAAAACAATCATCTGAGTCTGCTGGCTTCATTCGCTCAATTTATCTTGATTTGGGACGGAGCCCATCACAGGAGGGTGATCCTTACCGGTTCTTTCCCGTCCATGGCCTCGATCCACTGCTTCCTGTTGGACTCAGACGTGGCCTGTAGCGTCACGGTCGGCCTGTGGGGCAGAAAGTTACCCTACATATTCACGTTTCTTTATTAAACCATCCTGGAGCTCAGGGAGGAGGGCGCCACGGAGGAGTGAGATCAAAGCTACACACACGTGGGCACAAATTCCTTCGAAAGTTCTGAAGTTGTTAAGGAAACACAAACCAGTTTAATCCAAAAGTTCCTCAGTGTTGAAATTGTCTCACAGGGGTGCAACACTTTTGCAGAATTATAAACTACAAAACTGTATCAATCAAAACTTCCGACCTTGATTTAGTTCAGAATGAGATAACTATATAACTAAGTAAAATATTTTCATGAATTCTCAGGCTAACAGGATTTCTACTGACCCCTAATAACTAGTCAAATCTGTTCTAGCACTGGTGGATTCTGGGAGGACCTGCGCTGTGTTCTTTGGCTCTGTTTGACGCCGTGTTAAAAAAATCCTCATTAAACAAACGTTAAAATAAAATCAGAAGGGTCTGGTCCAGGACTGCTCAGACCACATGTAAAGTTGGACTGGTTTGCATCACAGATGCTCCACAAAAAATATTATTTCATTTGTTCCTTCATTTTAACTCCTATTGGAGAAATAGAAATATATATATTGGGCTGGTACCACCTACTGCATCGTTCTGTGTAACAAAAATACAATAAAAAATGTTAGGGGTGTGTGTGTGTGTGTGTGTGTGTGTGTGTGTGTGTGCGCGTCTTACCTCTCCAGCGTCTCGATGTCGAAGCAGAAGCGCTTATCGATGGATTCACTCTTACGCCGAATGCATGACTTCAGTGTGAGCTCCACAGGAACCTGAAAAAGTCCCATTACCACAACAAATGACCAACACGATAAATAACCACGACGATAAATAACCACGACGATAAATAACCATGGCGATAAATGATCACCACGTTAAATGACCGCCACGATAAATAACCATGGCGATAAATGACCACTATGATAAATAACCATGGCGATAAATCACCACCATGATAAATAACCACGATGATAAATAACCATGACGATAAATAACCATGACGATAAATAACCACCACGATAAATAACCACGGTGATAATTGACCACGACGATAAATAACCGTGATGGTAAATGACCACTACGATAAATGGCCACGACGATAAATAACAATGGCGATAAATGACCACCACGATAAATGACCATGACAATAAATAACCATGATGATAAATAACCACAATGATAAATGACCACGATGAAAAATAACCATGGCTACATATAACCATGGTGATAAATAACCATGGTGATTAATAACCACGGCGATAAATAACCATGGTGATAAATAACCACGGTGATTAATAACCACGGCGATAAATAACCACGGCAGTAACTGACCACGATGATAAAAAATAACCACGATGATAAATGTTCAACACAATAAATAACCACGGCGATAATTGACCATGGCGATAAATAACCATGGCGATAAATAACCACAACGATAAATAACCACAATGATAAATGACCATGATGATAAATAACCACGGCCATAAATGACCACGACGATAAATAACCACAGCGATAAATGACTGACGATGAATGTGTGTGTGTGTATATGTGTGTGTGTGCGTGTTACCAGTTTTGCTGCAGGTTTCTGTTCGGGTGGCACCATCACCAGCAGTTTACTGTCCTTCATATATCTACAGTAATACCTCACCCAGGTCATGCCCAATGCCCCTACACACACACACACACACACACACACACACACACAGATACATCTACAGGTTGATTTATTTCAGTAATTCCATTCAGATTGTTAAACTTATTTATTATATTCATTCATTACACACAGACTGATATATTTCAAATGGTTATTTCTTTTAGTTTTGATGATTATAACTGACAACTAATGAAAATCCCAAATTCAGTATCTCAGAAAATTAGAATA
>JAYDZG010000028.1:139631-150800 GCA_034509265.1 Microcambeva bendego | reverse complement strand
TATGTGTGTGTGTGTGTGTGTGTGTGTGTGTGTGTGTGTGTGTGTGTGTGTGTGTGTGTGTGTGTGTGTGTGTGTATGTTGTAAAATCTGTAATAATAATATGTATAAATATATAAATAATGTAATCACAGAGTGCACAATCTGCCCCCCCCCACTGAACCATTATCAATCACTACATTTCAAACCTGTCGGATTAGCCCCTCGAGTAACTTACAATTGGGGTGTGCTAGCATGTGCTACACATTTCTGAAATTACAGAACCACTCTTATTTAACTTTAGCAATTCAGGTGTATGTAGCTTAGCAGGAGGATAAGGAAGGTCTAACTGCAGACCGCAAAACCAAACAGGTCATCGAATTGAACGAGGGCGTCATTAGCGCCATTATAATTTATAATCTCATCATTCCTTAAAGAGAAAGATGGAAGTCATTGTGAGCCAGCTAGCTAACACGAGCTAGAAAACGCTACCATTTCTGACAGAATTAATTTCCTCACAATACTCCTAACCACAAATCAGTACAGTACAAACAAAATAATTAAACCGTACTATTGTTTACAAAGTATATTACGATTAAATTGATTATTTCTGACAGAATACTTTTCTTGTTGATGCTAGCAAGGTAGTTATGCTATCGCTTCTGAAAGGAATTAAAAGTCATATTGTACTGTTTATACGTTTCCATTTTAATGAGGCTACCTAGTTAACACAAGCTAACCTGACAGGATTACGTTTCTGTCATAATATAAACCAAAATGATGTTAGATTAGCTTATGATAGCTGTCTAGATAATTAGCAAAAGGATGTTTAAGTGATATTGTACGATCGTTATCTTAATACAATCAGCAGTCAATTAGCTGGTGTGTAAAAAAAGAAGTTTTATATTTAAATGTATGATCTTCCCAGCTAAATTTAGCGAGCATGCTAACATAAAATAGCTATGTTTTGGAGAGAATTTAAAAGCCGGTTATAATTTTTACTGGAAATTCTACATGGCTAACATTGTTTTGTATTTGTGTAAATCCCTGCTAGAGGGCTAGCATAACAAACTTTGCCTGATTGACATTTTGAGGACGCTGAGTGGTTTGTGATTGCAGATACCCTTCGTGGTTGGATAGGGAAAGCATGCTAAAGCACTGAGGCTAATGCTAATCATTAAGATGGCAACACCCAAATGCGTTACTTTCTGCTAAACAATGTTGTGTGCAAACCTGTGGAAATAAATAGAAGCTAATAATAATAATAATGCTAACCATTTTCTCCAGTTCCTATAATATGTGATCTATACACACACTGAGCACTTTATTAGGAAGACCTAAACTGTTGATCTATTTAATACAAGCTACAATTGCTGTGTGTAGCTCATCTGTTGCTGTGTAACCTTAAAACGCTTGGAAATACTGCTGACATTACTGACATGGAAGATATTTAAAAATCCCAACAACACTGCTGCACTTGCTACTCTCCTAACTCAAAAAGTATAAAGCAACAAGAATTCGTTTGGGTTGTACAACCAATTAATGTGCATCTCAGATAGGTGTTCCTAATAAATTGCTTGGTAAACATGATATAAAAATGAGATAAAGAAGCTAATGTTAGTCCATGAAGATGCTAGCTCTCTTAGGCAGATACAGCACGCTAGTTTATTTGCTATTTCAGCAGCATTTCTGTCGAAACACGTTTTTAAATTAGTATAAATATTTACACATTGTTGGTCTGGTCTAAATTCGCCTTAAACCCACATGGGGCGCTTTGTAGTCACGCTCGACCTTATTAAGTAAATGACTGAAAACGGTAAAAACAAAGCTGAAAGGCTAAGTTAAAGAGAGCGCAGGCTTTCTTCCTAGCTCACGGTGTTAGCAACACTGCTGAAGATAACACTATATTTAAAAAATGATGACAAATAATCTTGAATCTTTGAGTAAACGTATAAATTGATGTCAAATTGTGTAAATAAGGCTAAAGAAACTGTCACGGAGCTTGCTTGGTAGCTGACTTCGTTAGCAACTCTGCTAATTCAATAGTATTTTTAAGCAAATTTAATGCAAGTAGCTTAAGATAAATTGAATAAATATGTATAAAATGTCAAAAACATTCCATTAGATATTTCATAGTCTAAAACTGAATGTGAAACACTATAAAGATGCAAATGTAACGTAGAAACACATTTATATATATATATCATGAATGTGCGCAATGATATGTATTTCACTCTGTCTTGGCACTTACGTCATTATGTACAGATTATTGTCACCCGGTTTAAATCGATGAAACAGTACCGTGTGTGTGTGTGTGTGAGTGTGAGTGTGTGTGTTAGCTGCTGAAAACAGTTTGAATCAGTTTATGAGTGTGCTGTTATACTCGGGTGGTGGAGTGTGTGTGCGGCAGGCCAGCGTTGCTGTATCCATGTGTGAAGGTGTTGTATGGGTGCATGCTGGGAAACCCCATCAGCGAGCTGGGCGTCATGGAGACGGAGTCGGGAGTCATGGTGACGCTGTTGGACGTCATAGTAACTGAGTCGGGTGACATGAGCGGGACGTCATCGGGCGAGCGCCGGAGCGTGAGGGTGTAATCCCTCGGGGACGACCTGCCATCTTTTTCGCAGGACGATGACATGGCGTTATGCCGAGGGGGCGTGGGTTGACGTGGAGGGGGTGTGGCTTGGCGGCTGCGCTTATCTTTGCGGTAATAGAGTGCAGCGAAGGCGAGGACATTGAGGAAGAGCAGAGACGCTCCCACGGCTATGGTGACGCTCAGCTCGGTGGAGTAATCACGAGGGTTGGCGATGACCAGCGGGCCGGGGCGCCTGGGTGGGCGTGGGCTGGTCGGTGTAGCCTGTGCGGGAGGGGGCGGAGCTCTTGTGGTAGTAGTGGAGGTGTAGTGGAACATGTCGTTGAGGTTGTAGAGGTGAGGAACCAGGTGCTTCCAGAAGGCGACTTTAGTGGCGCGGTAGTGATCCCGGACTCGTGGTTTGAGGCCGATGTGAAGGTAATACTGATCCTCAGGACTGTACTTGGACCAGGAGACCTCCTCGAAGCGGTTCGCCTTCGTGTGGATGAACTTGGTGTCCTGAGGGACGGGTTTATTTGGGTCACTAAGAAAAGAGCAAGACGTGTTAGCATTAAAGAGTAGGTATGTAACAATTCACCAAGAATCATTAGATGAATTGATATACACTTTAATCAGCAGTGGGTGGTGGCACTAAACACAAAATGTAAATTTTTGCCATAGTTTATACCTACCTCAAAAATAAAAGGAATTTATTATTTAGATAAATAAAATACAAACACAAATACTTCATTTTCGTATTTTTACAAGAGAAATATTAAAAGGAAAGTTTATCATACTTTGTTTAAATCAATTGAGAAAAAATTGTGTCAAACAAAATGGTTGGACCCCAAGAATAGTGCACTACATCGTGAATAGGGCGGAGTTTCACACCTGTTGTTTATTACCTAGCCGTAAGTGTTAGCTTGGTTAAGGATCAGATAAATATTTACCCGGTCTTGGCAAAGTTGGTCCAGTAGGTCATAACGACGGCGCTGAGCATGATGTCATTACGGGAGAAATTACACGGGAAGAGCTCGGTCGGTCCGATGAGCGGAATCCCGAAGACGTACGGAATCTCATCCCCGTGGGCGGAGTCGGCCCACGCTGGCTTCATGGGGCTCTGGCAGTGGTGATAGAACGCGTAGAAGAACGTAGGGGAACCATAACGTGCGTGCAGATCTGCGGTGACCATAGCAGGCTCCACCCACTGGTGGTCAGTGAACATAGCCACAAGCGTCTTGCGCCTTGTCTCGGGGTTGTCTCGGTCCGCCCAGTCGGTGTACATGAACTTTATGGTCTCCCTCAGCGTGTCCTTCCCCTCCGGGTACCCATACAGACCGTCCACGAAGTCTGACACCGCGAAGTCGAAATCCGAGCCTGAGACCCCACCCTCTTCGGGCTCGGCCACGCCCTCTACAAAACGGAGCCCCTCCCCTTGGTTGACTCCCAGCATGATGTCATAGTTGAGGAACTCGCCCTGCTCCATCAGAACCTCGGGGTCGTCTGGGATCAGGTCACCATCGATGACCGGACCGAAGGCAACATGGAAGCGCGCCGGCTGGATTTCCTGCTCCACCAGCTCACGGTAACTACGCTTCTGCATGCACAGGACCAGGTCCTACACACACAAACACACACACACACACACACACACATTAACCTGGTACACAATAACAGTAGAGACTGATATGATGGGACTTGAACACACAAAAAACAACAGTACTCAGTACCATCTACTGACCAACACTCGTCTCTAGTATCGTCTCTCTTAAATACTTGTTTAGATGAGAAATGTATTTGTGTATTTATTGTACTGTTGAGTATCTGCACTGTGTGTTGTATTGGGTTTTTTTTCTGTGTTCCACCATCATCCCATTCGTTTTAATATTTACTTGTATGTTGCTGAAATGATAATAAAACATCTCTGACTGACTGACCAAGTGAATCAAAGTGTGAGTGAGATAGTGTGTGTGTGCATTTGGGGCATACGTGGGTGTCGAGGACGTTGCAGCCCACTCGCTCGGCCAGCATGCGGGTGTATTTCACCGGCTGGTAGTTCACTGACCAGCTGGACAGTGCAGATCCGCTCTGGATGATAGCTCTGTGGAAGAGTCCTGCAGAGAGAGAGAGAGAGAGAGAGACAGAGAGAGAGAGAGAGAGAGAGAGAGAGAGAGAGAGAGAGACCACACACCATCAGGTCGGTTCATCCACCGGGGTCAAATGCTCTCACAGCGAGTAAGAATCAGTCTGGAGTGAAAGCAGATAAAGCAGTTGGTGGAAAATCATCCATGTGTGGTGTGTTTGGGCAAGAAGTGCCGGACCCCGCCCACAGATTAATCTGGAGGAACAACATCTGTTTTAAGACTCGTCGTGAAAGTGAAGCACAAAACTTTCATGTGATGAACAAACATGAGGACCAGAGTCGCCGCCCACGTCCCCATATAACCGACAACTCAAGTTGTAACGCCGCCCCACAAGTTTATAATCCATGCAAACCTTCAGTGACTCAATCGAGAGGTAAAATGAACTGATACAGCAAAGGACGCTGATGCCACAAAACCTGCCTGGTCGGTGTCATCTCACAGAGTTGCCAGGTTTGTGTTTTCTAGGGTTTTGTTTAAAAATTTCATTTAGTGTTTTACTCAATACGGGAAATACGCTGCTTTGTTTTGCATGGTTTGTATTCACTTCAGAAATACAGGAGTGTGTATTATTTAGCATCATGATTACAGAAAAGCAGAATTTCATTTTGTTTAAAACTTCAGGAAAACATATTGTATTGTGAACCCAGATCGCATCATTTTATCATGTTGTAACATCTCTAACAGCAACACAAATTCCCATAATTAATCAACATGCTCCACCACCATGTCACTACTCTTTACTTTCACTGTAACTTTCACTGTAACGCCCACCGCTGATCCAAAAACTGGTAAATTGGTAAATTCCTTGAAGCTTGGAGACCCGAACAGAACCGTATCAAGAACCAGAACCAGAGTTCTTTGAGTTGAAATTCACCAAGGGTTCCACCTAGTCTACATTTAGATTCAGAAACAGAATAAGGTCACAAGTACGAGAGTAAATGAAGGTCTGGGTGCCTGCTTCGTCATAAGAAGTTCTGCAGTTTCTTTTGAGAAGTGTCGAGGATCCTTTAAAGCACAACATGTCAGTTCTAATAGTTCCTGGACCTGCTGGAGACCCTGTAGGGAGAGTATACAGTATATGTGGGGATGAAGTGTGTGTTTGTGTGTGTGTGTGTGTGTGTGCTTACCCTCTGAGTGGTGTGAGAGTGTGAGCAGACTAACACACGACGCGCCGATCCCGGAGCCGAAGACGCTGACCCGACCCGGATCTCCCCCGAAATATCCGATATTCTTACTGATCCAGCGCAGAGCCTGAATCTGATCCAACAGACCGTAGTTCCCTTTAGCAGCTTGATCACCGGTGCTCAGGAATCCTGGCGCGCACACACACACGGTGAGAATGATCGCTACTCAGTCTGTGGACATGATAGATGTGTTTAGCCACACCCACTAACCCCAGTTTATTCTCTTGAGTTTTTATTATTATTTTGTTCACTTACATCATGCTTCTCTCCATCAATGATGAACCATCACCCGCCCCTTTTGTGAACAACCTGTTACCCTCATGTTATTGGTGAGTGTGGTGAGCATGATTACCCAGAACTCCAATCCGGTAGTTGAGCGTGATGACGATGACGTTTCCATAGCTTGCTAGCACGCCTCCGTCCATGATGTTTCCGGTCCCATCCATGTACGATCCACCGTGAATAAACAACATTATGGGGTACGGGTCCTCACGAGCCTCACGCAGCACTACGGACACACACACACACACACACACACACTTAAGCCTCTCAGCTTACAGAGCATGGTGAGTGTGTGAGAGACTCTTCTGGTTTTTATGATGGCTTGGTGATGTTCTGGTTCTGGTTTATGTTTAGCTTTAGCATTGTTAGCTCTAGGGTCTAGAATAGTACAGCCAGCTTTCACGTGCGGTTAGTTTAGTAGGTAGCAGTTAGCTTAAGTAAGGCATTGTGTTATGTGCTAAATATTTATGTGTGTGTGTATGTGCTCGTCTCTTCTTGTTTAATGAATACATCCATCAAACATGAGGTGTGAATACTTTTTATATCCACTCCATATCAGATGTTGAATGTGACCAATTCTAAAACTCACACATCCCTCTGTGTGTGTGTGTGTGTGTGTGTGTGTAGCTAAATCAGGACAGTGCTAAGTTTACTCTGAATCTCAATAGCTGATGTAACTCAGTGAAAGTTCGATGCCGCTCATCGTCTTCACCACACACACATACACCAACAACAGAAATAAAAGATCAAAGAGGAAGATGAATTAGATTAAAAACACGAAGTACCGTCATCATCAGACTCGTCCAGCCTCTTCGTCCCTGCAGAGAGGATCACAGAGGATCAAACAGAGGATTAAAATAAAGGCGTGGCATTCTGGAAAATCTCACCCCTGCATCACGTTCCAGTCAGGACGTAAAGATGATTAACTGTAAAACTGATTGACTGTAAAATATTTGCATGTTCTCCCTCTGCAGTGCAAAATGTGATTAAAGTAATGGAGGAATTTGAGATGAATTTGAACTCTCATGATCTTCCATCCCTCAGAAGCTCTCGAATAGACGTCACATGATCGAGGGATTTCTTTATTAAAGCCTCATCAGGCTCCATAATACACACTCACAAGATCCCATGGTGTGTGTATGGCAAAGTTAAAGTAAAGAACTAGTCATCAGAAGGTATCTGGTTCAATTCCCATTACTGTCAGGCTGCTACAATTGGGCCTAGTGTGTAGTGTATGTGCTCATACCACTCCTCTCTCTGGTAGGAATGTAGAGGTTGAGGTAGAGACAGTCCTCACTCTGCTCCTGTACGTAGGTTGCCATGGTGTCGAGGTTAAAGGTCGCCCACACGGGCGCGGTGATGTCATGGCCGTTGCCCCGTGCGCTCTGAGGGCAGACGGGAGCGAATCGTGTGGCGTTACGAACCCCGCCCCACGCCGCCGGAGCCTCGGGGGCCACGAAGCGTCGCACTCCTATAGGTGGGGCCGCGTAGGGCACGCCCAGGTACTGGTCCACGGGGCGGAGTCCCTCTGTCGCTACGGCAACGCGCATCCCGCGGAGGCGACCCTGGGCCGTGTTCACCGTTGGCTGGAAGGTCGTGGCCATCACCATTGAGACACACCAGCTGAAGGTCAGCGCTCGCAGGAAGGGGTGTGTGTGCCACATGGTCACCCGTATACACACACACACACCAACAACAAACACACACACTCACAACCCACTACACACACATTCTCACACGCCTGACCACACACACAGGTAGATGTGAAGCTTCGGCCCCTCAGCCAGGTGGTTTTTGTACAGACAGTGCCATTGGCTAATGACTTTTCAGGTGAAGCTCTGCCCTCCTTACAGCTCAAACTCCATCACAGTCATTTCATTCCTAAACACACACACACACACACACACACACACACACATACATACACACCAGTTATTAAGGTAGAACAGAAGCGTTGTTATTTCAGCTTCATTAATTCATTATACCTACTGGACTGATTAATCCTGTTCACAGACACAAGTGTGTGTGTGTGTATGTGAGTGTGTGATGGTGGCGAGTGTACTGTGATGTGGTTTGCAACACAACCGGTGACCTCCTGCGTCCTTCAGTACCCCCCACACACACATACACACGCACACCACAGCACTCACCATAAGTCTACATTCAGCTGAGCAGTGTGTGTGTGTGTGTGTGTGTGTGTAACTGCAGGGACGGTGAGTGTGAGACATGAATACTAATCTCTCTTTCTCTCTCTTATCTGAGCTGCAGATGTGTATCGGATCAGGACGGCTCTGTCCCAAATCACATCAGAACACTGCACTGCCAAGAGTGCACTGAGAGGGCTTGAGTGTGATTTGAGACACAGCCAGACAATCCACATCATTCAGTAATGTAATCTCTCTCTCTCTCTCTCTCTCTCTCTCTCTCTCTCTTTCAATTCAATTCAGTGTGTTTTCTTGACATTACAAATATACAAATTCGTGTTATACATTATTGCATTATATACAAATAAAGACAATTACAAAATAATAATAATAATTAATTAATCTCTCTCACACACACACTCACACACACCAAACTGACAGATGGTAAAATCACCATGACGACTCAGAGATGCAGCAGAAGGTATCTCAACTCTGCTGGTTGCTCCTCAAAAGAGAGAAAATTCTTCATACAAGGTCATGCAGAGTGTGTGTGTGTGCGTGTGTGTGTGTGTGTGTGTGTGTGTGTGTGTGTGTGTGTGTGTGTACTGAGATGCAAAATCACGTGTAACATCAGTGTCATGTTTTCAAACAAGCTGCCACCTCAAACCAATCAGTGCACACACACAGACTCCCTCTCTCTCTCTCTATCACATACACACACACACACACACACACACACACACACACTGAGCATGGTGAGTTTTGTTTTTAGCTCTTGTTCTTGTAAATGTTTTTAGGAAAATGTGAGCTGAAGCACCCAACGTATCAGTACGTAGCCCACACAGCTGGAGGTCAGAGGTCATGATGATGCTCTGAGCATTGGTGGAATCTTTATTAATCTGGGAGATTTATTTGATTGTTCTGGTTCTGCTTAGCCCCTTGCTAACACTAACGTTTACATGGTTACTATGACAACAGTACATCCAAAAACCTGCATCAGCATCAAGCTAACTCCGCCGAGCTAACAGAGCTAATGCAGGGCTAGCCATAGCGGAACGTATCTTTATTCAGTAAAAGTCCACTGGACCTTCACACACACACACACACACACACACACACACACACACACACACACACACACACACACACACACACACACACACAGAGAGAGAGAGAGATCTCTCAGAACAAGGACAAGAGTTTAGGCAGTTACAACACACACAACTAAACCCTGGAGGATCAGAACTCACAACATTCTGATGTAACCCGGAGTAAAGAATCTCTCTCTCTCTCTCTCTCTCTCTCTCTCTCTCTCTCACACACACACACACACACACAGGGATTCCCTCACCATGCTGCACTAGTATTAAATAATAAGGAAATCACCCAATCAATTTATAGATTACACTATCAGTGTGTGTGTGTGTGTGTGTGTGTGTGTAGGGGGGAGGGGTAGTTTTATACCTTTCATTATAGATCAGAAGGAAATTAAATCTGAAAATCCGACTTACATTTTTGTTCATCAGAATCTTCAAAGTCACCACAAGGTCAAAGTTCCAACACCCCTCACATACACTCTCACACACTCTCTCACACACACACACTCTCTCTCTCTCACACACACACACACACACACACACACACACACACAGACACACACGCGCACACACACACACACACAAAGACACACACTATGTCTCTCACACACAAATGTGCATTTGCATTAAAGATATTTGGTTCACTGCAGCATATATAATAATAATAATAATAATAATAATAATAATAATAATAATAATAATAATAATAATAATAATAGCACAGATCTGTGAGCGCGTGCAGTCGAGAAGAATCGGGATCACTGCGGCGCGTGCTGTTCATATCACGGTTATTCAGGCGCGTGCGTTCTGATCTGTTATTGATTCTTTATGATCTGATATCGATCATCACTGATCCGTTCAGATTTAATCCTTCATTAAAAGCTGATCCTGGTTTCGGTGCTCACCTGCCCGCTCCGGTGGTTTCGCTCAGCAGCAGCAGCAGCAGCATCAGCGTCGGGCGCCATTTCCTCCCGCGCGCGCCTCCATCCTCCAAAAATTCTCCCACATCTTCACGACACACTAGGACGCGGCGACCAAAGATCCGATTCACACCGATCACGATTTATTATCAATTAAAGTCCATCACGGTCCCAGACGATTTCATAAGCGCGCTCGCGCTGCAGGCTGCGCGCTCACGCACACGGACGCGAGGCTCGGGAGCGCGCGCCGTAGGTACTCTACCGCGAGCGTTACTAAGCAACCAGGCAGGAAATCAGTGGATCAAAGACGAGGACGCGGTACCAAAACCAAGAGGATACGATACTACACACACACACACACACACACACATTATCTATTCATCATGGCAGGAATACACACACATGTCTTAAGCCCATTTTAGCAGGTAGGATCATCCGCGACCCTGACCGGAATTAAAAGAAGAATTATTCTGATTAATTAATTAAATATTGTAATTATCATCAATAAAAACCGACCACTGTTGTCTTACACCAAGAAAATCCTGGGTTCAAGTCCCAAGTGCGACGTTCTGAGTCTTTTTTGTGTGTAGTTTCATATGTTCTCCCCGAGTCCGTGTGTGCCCTGCGATGAAACCCAATGAAAACCCCACACAGACACGAAGAGAGTTGGCCAACTGAAAAGTATGAACATGAAAAGTATGAGCATGTACAGCACTCAATATTTAGTTGGGGCTCCTTTGGCTTGGATTACTGCAGCAATGCGGTGTGCATGGAATCTGTGGCACTGCTCAGGTGTTATGAGAGCCCAGGTTGCTCTGATAGTGGCCTTCAGCTCTTCTGAATTGTTGGG
>JAYDZG010000028.1:11564-22190 GCA_034509265.1 Microcambeva bendego | reverse complement strand
AACGGCCAGCGCAAGTACGGTGGGCCTCCTCCCGACTGGACCGGCCCACCTCCCGGTCCTGGTTGCGATGTCTTCATCAGTCATATTCCGTACAACGTCTTTGAGGATCAGCTGATCCCGCTGTTTCAAAGTATAGCACCACTGTACGAGTTCCGACTCATGATGAACTTCAGCGGTCAGAACCGCGGCTTTGCATTCGCCAAATACGGAGACGCGGATATTGCAGTCACTGCCATCCGGTCTCTAGACAAGTACCCGCTGTATCCTGGTATCAGACTTAATGTAATGAAAAGCATTGAGAAAAAGAATCTGCGTCTGGGTAATCTGCCTCCTGCCATGACGAGCGGGGATATACATACCGTGCTCTGCCAGATTTCAGATGTAGTCGAAGGGGTCAACCTGGAAACCACTGAACATGATGGGAATAATGCTTCTGCAGTCGTTTACTACACATCACACTACGCTGCCTCCATGGCCAAGAAGGTGCTAGTATATGCCTTCAAGAGGCTGTACGATGTGATCATTACTGTCCAGTGGAATTCCTACATCCTCAGGTACAGGAGTGAGCTGTTGAATGAAGAGGGTCCTCTCACACCTTCATGTTTGGAACCCAATATTGGCTTAACACCTTCACAGTTGCAGCTTAACCAACTCCCTCGTCCTCCTCCTCCACCTTCACAGTTTCATCTTAACCAACACCCTCTTCCTCCTACTCCACCGCCTCCACCTTCACAGTTGCAGCTTAACCAAGACCCTCTTCCTCCTACTCCACCTCCTCCACCTTCACAGTTGCAGCTTAACCAAGACCCTCTTCCTCCTACTCCACCTCCGCCACCTCCACCCAAACCTCACTACTTCTCCCGGGCTGTAGGGGGTCCAGCCCCGCAGGCGAGGAGTTTGGTGCCAATACAGAACCCCTGGATCCAAGGACATCCGTTCCAGTATGTGGTGCGCTGGGTGAGTGAGCTGCAGAGGCTGGGCTTTCCCCTCTGCTACTTGGAATACCACCACATGGATCCTCATGCCATCTACTTCACCTACAAAGTGGCAGTACCAGGGATGCCTGTGCCTCTCTGCGGTGTCGTCCACATCCCACCAGACGACTTCAGGAACATGGAAGCCAATGTGCACCAAGCTGTGATCCTGCAGCTCTTCGGAGCCATGTATCAGGCCCAGATGCAATGAGCCGTTTCCAGCGGTTCCAGATGCTTCATTAGTATTATGATCAGAAACACAATGTTAAAACTTGTTCAATATAAATGTTTGATATATGAAAAGAAAATGTATATAATTTGTTTTCCATTTTCTATTTTGTTCAGCCTTTACATTTCGGCATGATATTTGCATTTATCGTAAAAACAGAATTGCTATGAGTGTTAAAATAAAAAAGGCAATTTATATGGAGTGTCTATTATAGCTCACATGAGAGTGGACATGATGTATGGAAGTAAAATTGAGATTTTTAAATATGAGATTTCTAAATTTAAAAGCCTTTCAATTTCCAGTACTGATTTTTTTGCCTTACAATTGAAACCATTGAATTTTACATTGACTCATTTACATTCGTTTTTCAATGTTACCACATAAGCACTGATTGAACTTGTAGGGTGATTGCTCATTCTGCATGCCCCGGATGTTTAATCTGAATTTTTGACGTATTTTGTGATCTGAATTTTGTCATGTTGAATTTGAGCATCCAAAAATATATCATTTGAATTTTATCGACTGTTAAATTTGGTAACATTGAAAAACAAACGTGAATATGAGCCAATGTAAAATGCAATTTTAAGGCAAATTATTCACATTTTATGCTCAAAACTGAGTTGAACAAACACGGCTTACTGATAAAAGAAATTTATTTACAATCTTACATGTTATAATAATTAGGTTGAAATTATTTCACATCTTTTAAATATTCAGATCACACACACCCACAATCACACACAACATTCATAAACATGTGTGCAAAAGATTACAGCCCCAATAAATGAATAAAATATGGGCAAAACCAATAACTTTTGTTTACAAAAGAAGTCTTTCACATTTTTTTTACTTTAAATTTATTTTTTACTTTAACCTACAAGAAGGTTGCAGGAGCTTCTGCAGGTAAAATATCTTCAGGATCAGATTTAAAACATCTGAAATGATGCTTTTATTTTAAGTAGAATTTTAATGAATATAAATCATTAAAAAAATCTTAATATATTTTTTTTACACACACACATTTTATGGGTATGGGAACTTTCACTCAGCTTCACATCCAGATACATTCAAACATTTACATATATGCAGAGAAGGCACCCAAATATTTCTTTATTTAATAAAGTCTAGTAAAAGTAAGAAGTAAGGGGTCTATGTGCAAGTGTGTGTGGGTGTGAGACAGAGAAGCTAATAACACACCGTATTCAGCAGGTGACGCTGCAAAAGTGTGATTTACGTAACATTCCATAAAAACATGATCTAGTAGCATCTCCTTAAGTCGTGAGTGTGTGTGAGAGTGAATGCGAGAGAGAGAGAGAGAGAGAGAGAGAGAGTTACAGAACTTAATCTGAACCACAGATGATGAAGACTCAGATTTAGCAGTTGGACGATCTTCACGTGTCTGTAATTGTGTGTCATTTGTTCTCTAGGTGCAGGATTCATTTTCAAAAGTGGGGTTATCATAGTGCGGCTGAACATCCACACACACCGCTTTCAAACCTGTCGACCAATCACAACACAGCACAGTCAGAACAACCTACCATAAAATCACCAGTGCGAAGTTGCACATAGTGCTAAAACTTCCTCAGCTGAAGCATGTGAAACTGTTCAGTGCCATTTTAACATCATTTCCTGGTCCAGGACGTGCACTCAAATGCACTCGAGGTCAGATTATAATCTGAATAGCAGTGGGAGCCATCCATGCCTGGGTGCAAGTATTGTTGTTATGGAAGCGTTAGGTGAAAAGTAAAATAAATGGTTTTCACAAGGGCGAGGGAAGTACCTTCCATATGTTACCACATGGGTGTTGTATGGAACACACGTACATTTGTAGACTTTGAAGTCGATTTATTGTGAAAAAACTGCCCCACCTGTAGGTAGGTAAGCGTCAGGCGCAATTACCTTAATTCGCCACGGGATGGCGCTTTTCCTTTCAGAAATTTTATAAGGATGACAGCCATGCATACACTACAGCGTTTGATAAGCGATTACACGATCAGATCTATGACAGGCCAGGAAACACACTTGGAACACAACAACAACTATATAATGGTGGCGACTCCTGATCTACACTTTAGATAATCAGACCCTTCTAATATTATTACCGGTATTATATTTACATTTCATCATAATAAACCTGAGGGGTGTACAGTATATGATCATCTAACATAAATCCAGCAGAACCTTAGTGAGTGTGTGAGTCTTACCACACTGTGCATGTGGAACAGTTGTTGCATGTTCACTAGTGTACAGGGATTCATATCCGGGCATGGTGGTACTGCTGTATGTATCAGTGTTGGTGTTTATCGGTGTGTTTGAGGTTTCTGCATCAGCACCAGTCGGCAATGAACGCAAATCAGGAGAGTCAGATGATGCCACATCCTCCTCATCCTCCACCTACACACAGAGAGAGTGAGAGAGAGAGAGAGATTGATGAGCTCCTGATAAGAAAATTCCATACTTTAAAGAATTTGTCATTTAAAAATAACTAAAAAAAGAAAAGGTGAACAAGACAACGACAACAACTTTTTGAGCTTTCTGCACAGGAGAGAAGGATTGGTTAAGCTGGATAACTACCAACAGTGGGAACCCACATACAAGGAGTCCTGGGTCAATTTCTGGATAAACGCAATGAAGAAGAAAGGAAGACAAAGCAAGACCACTGAAAAGGTAAAAATATAAGAGAACAGAAGAGACTGTAATTAATGAAAAGAGGACACTATTTCTTAAATACTGAAGTACTGTGGAAATTTATACTTGTATGTATATAATGAGACTGAAATATTTCAAATGTTTATTTCTTTTAATTTTGATGATAATGACTGACAACTAATGAAAATCCCAAATTTAGTATCTCAGAAAATGAGTACAGATGGTTTATTCCCACTGCTGCTTCCTCTCGTAGATTCCTGATCTCAGAGCAGCGGGTGTGTTTTCTGCTCCTGCTTGAGACGGTCAGTGCGTTTTATAGACTCATGTTTTTAAAGCCCAACCAAGAATTAAAGGTTTCTCTGCTGATTGTGTGTCTGTTTTTAATATTTTTATGTCTTACAGTGAAGCTAAAGTAAATGTGACTCACCTGCAGCCCGAGAGCCTTCAGGATATCACATTTACACATGGGACAGGTCTGATGTTCCACCAACCATGGTTCCACACACAGCTTATGAAAGAGATGACTGCACACACACAGACCGATTGCTCATTTTTACATTACAATTAAATTATCATCAAAGATCATTTCATTACTATATGTCCCATATCACAATCTAAGCAACGTGAGTGCAGTTCAATGGGCTGGTGATGTGTATGTGAGAGTGTGTGTGAGTTTACATACTTGCAGGTAAGGATGCAGACAACATCACCAGGTTTATATGAATCAATACAAACAGGACATGAATCAGTGTTTGGTCCTGTTTCCTATACACACACACACAAAACAAAACAAACAATATATATATATATATATATATATATATATAATTAACAGTGTATTGATTAATAATTGTAATTAATAATATTATTTTTGATTATGTTACCTGATCTCCATGTTGAAGTTTTCGCACTTGAAGTAGACTAATCGCTTTCATCACCCTCGCTTTCATCTGTTTCTATAATAAACATGATAAACTACAACAATTAATCTTTAATATTAATGAATAATGAATAGTTTATTATCTAGTTTATTAAAACAGTTCGGCTACATTCATTCATCAGTACACAAGTTCATGTCAAACACAGACAATTATATACAACCAAATTACCGCACTTGCTTGTTTTTGGACTGTGGTAGGAAACCGGAGCGCTTGGAGTAAATCCACAATGATGAAAACTGCGCTAAAGTTTTAGGGTTAAGCATGTTAATTATTAGGGGCTAATCAATTACATCTGTTCTCCAGCTGAACTTTTTCTACAGATATAATTCTACAATCTCACAGCAGAGATTGAGGCGGACAGAGGCTGATGAGTCACTAAAAAAAAGATTCATTAGAGTTCTGACCTTGAAGTACAGTTAGCTGCTGGTAATTGTTTAGTGGTAAATATTTCCTCTCTAAATATGGAGAGACGAACTCACACAGTCTTTCTGTGTGTGTATTTTGTATCATTGACTGATGTGGTAGTAGGCTGTTGCTATGGTATTTGGTATTGTTGATAGTTGCAAGGTGGTTGCTGTGGTACTCTAAATTCAGCAACTTCTTCTTAAAGGGTGTGTGTATGTGTACGAGTGTGTGTGTGTGTGTGTGTGTGCACCTGTTTGCGGCTCTGCTGTCGGACACTATTGAACCGTTGCGCTAGGTAATAGATGAAGTAGCCAATGGTTGCTGTGGTGATGATGAAGAAGGAGATGGAGATGAATAGGACAGAGTAATGACTCATCCACAAGCCATGCTGAAGCCCGATCTCTATGGTAACGGAGACGGACACGCCACTCTCAAGCAGCTCCACCAGCTCCATCCCACGTATCTCACCAATCATCACAGCCACAATGCTGGTACCTACACACACACACAACATCAGGAAGTAATACAATGTTCTCTTTAGTTTACTCAGCCGACCATGAATCTCCCCCAGCACACTACAGGAGAACCAGATCTACAGGTTTACTACCTGAACTATGGTATGTGCCACACTCATCCCCACACACACAAATCAGAACTCATGTTAGCTCTCTGTAAATAAAAACTGTCCTCACTCACTGTGCTCTGTGTGTAGTTTCTGTTTTAACAGATATGTTCATAGTGATAAGATTATTTCGTATCTTTATCTGTTGGTAAACAGAATCACAGATAAATCAGGAAGTTTAGGATCGAGCAGAATGAATATATGTCTGCAACTTACACATGTTTTTGCATTTTTGTTTAGCACTGTGTATTGTATTGTTTTGCACTTTTTGTATGATGATCCTGGAGGAACGCTGTTTCATTTTAATATAAACTCGTATGTATCCAAACTGACAATTAAGACTGTTTCTCTCGTACTCAATTTAAGTTCTAATAAACTGTGATAGTGTGATACTGAAGTTTGCTCACACACCATCTATTTAATAATTGGGACAAACATCCATTAGAGACCCTGCACACAGAGTTCTGTAAAAGCATCCTGAAGGTGCACAGACACAACAAACAATGCGTGCAGAACAGCATTGG
Organism: Microcambeva bendego; assembly: GCA_034509265.1. NCBI lineage: Eukaryota > Metazoa > Chordata > Actinopteri > Siluriformes > Trichomycteridae > Microcambeva > Microcambeva bendego. The sequence goes on along the minus strand of JAYDZG010000028.1, from coordinate 15,846 downwards.
GACAATTTCCTATAAATATATACATACAAAGAAGAGCAACCAACTTCTGGAAACATCTAAAAGTGAGCCCCAATCTTATTATTATAAAGCCCTGAAACACCAAGAGATGAGCAAATAAACCATAACCCCCATCACTAACGCACTGACACATCACTAATGCAAACTCACACATCACTAACACACACAGACACATAACTAACACACACTGACACACCACTAAAACACACCGATACACCACTAACACCCACCAGCACACTGATACATAATTAACACACACCAACACACTACTAACACACACTGATACATCACGAACACACACTGACACACCACTAACACACTGACACACCACTAACACACACTGACACACCACTAACACATGCTGACACATCACTAACACACACTGATACATCACTAACACACACTAACACAGAAATGCCTCAGGAACAGGAAAAACCTGCAAACTCAATTTGAATAAACCAAACTAGAAGTAAATATCTGAATTATTGAGAAACTGAAACTAAACATCAGAGTAAAATGCAGTTTTATTTGGCCCTAAACAGATCCTACAGTGCAGCAGATTATCTGAGCACAGTATCCGGCCTGTAATTGAGAAACACCTTAAACAGGTACAGACTGAGCACACATGAGCTGGCCGTGGAGACAGGGCACCACACCCGGTTACCCTGAAATGGGGCTGTGCCAGCAATGCTCTCTAACTTCCTCACCCAGCACACTAGCAGCACTCTACACACACACACACACACACACACACACACACACACACACACACACACACACACGTCACCAGGCAAGGGACAGTGGGTAACCATGTCCCACACACACATTTTATCACTGTAAATATCACCATTTTATCATTAATATTTGCACTATTTTCCTTATTTTATTGTATTCTATTTCATATATTTAAATCGATGTATTTAATACAAACCTGTTAATTTATATTGTAATTGCACTGTATTTTATATTGTTTAATTTGTATCTGTAAGTGTTTTATATAAATCTGTTCATTTTACTTTTGTAATCTCTACATGAGTTCTGTTTATTGTTTATGATCAAGTCTTACTGACAATTGACTCACCCTAGAACCAGCAGCGACAAAACAATGATACTTACTACTAATAATAATGTTACTAATAATAAAGAACAAAGAAAGTGGTTGTGTAAGAACTTGTGACAATTGCAATAACATCAGTAATAATAATAATAAAAAATAAATTTTGGATAGAATGCAGTGGTTGTGTAAGTACCCGGATGTGACATCTGGATGACGTGGTTGTTTGTTCCCAGCTCGTTGAAAATGATCACTCCTGAAGCTCCGCTGCGCGCCGCCGCGTTGATCTTCTGCGTGAACGTGCAATCGTGCCCGCGCTGAATGAGCGCGATCCAGTGTGCGGTTCCATCAGGTAACTCGAAGCGGGTGTCGTTTGCACATGCGTGGAGGGGCTCAGCCAGGTGTAGGGCTCCGGTAACGGGCCGAGTGGGAGAGTCGATCCCGTATAGAGCGATCTCTTCTCGACTCCACTCGGTCAGGTTCGAACCGGACTGAGTCTGTGAGATGTTCAGGTAGGCGGTGAAGAAGGTGACGGCGCGCGCTTTACCTGTAAGATTGACCTGTACCGTCAACAACAACAACAACCAACGTCCTCTCGACCAGGGAACTACTACTGCCCCAAAACCCCCCATCACATGAGCTGAATTATACTCCAACTACACCCTAACCGTTCACACCCCTAACACACAACTGCTCACCGGAGGATTTCTGATTAATTAAAAAATTCGGTTACGTCGCGACTCAAGGTGTCACCGCCGACAGGTGAGCTCAACTTTTTCTCTCAAGCACCGCCTACTTCCTCATACAGGAGGCGGGGCTCCCTGATTGGTTATGATTGGTCTTCAAGAGACGGAGCGTGTATGTATTCAAAAACAGCACCTACCCTACACTCTACACCCTAAACAGCATCTTTTAGGCTACACTCTCCTCCCAACACCCTAAACCATATTAATCAATATTAAATACCGTGTATGGATTATTCAGCCCTTTAAATTTACCCCAACTTTATTAGGGTTCATGATGAATTATTGTGTTTATAGACGTTGACAGGTAACGAACGAAATCTTCACTGGCGAGAGGAGTGATTGCGCCACCTGGTGGTCACTGATAAATGTACAGTTGGATGTTTTTCACTGAACTAAAGACAATTCGAGAGGTTATTAGCTTTGCTCAAATGAAACAACAGACCAAGTTGAAGTGCTGGCAGGTGTTGCGTTTATTAAACAAAAGAAAAAAAAACATATATATGAGAATTAAATATTGATTTAAATAACCAATAATTATGCTTTAAATTTTCATCTTACCCATTTCAGACAAAATATTAAAAACAAAGCAACACATGCTGGAGCTTTGTTGTGTTTAATATCACTCATGCAGAGAGATACAGATACACCCCAAGTACCAACACTGGTTGAGGTAAGTAGATCCAACCAAAATGAAAACCACAAAAAGAAGAGCTTTTACCAAACACATCAACTGAGTGTACAGAAACATGAAAATCACCAGGGAGGAAACCAAGTCTTTCATCTTTAGGAACCTAAACAAATTTCAGAACCCTTAAGATGACCATGATCACTGAGAACCTACACACACTCCCTGCTCATTTGACTACATATGGTACTACTGGGGTGATTGGTTGGTGTGCCATCTGTGTTACTACTGGCCTTATTTACTCTTGTGCATAATGGGTAGAGCAAGGTATAATGGAGGAGGTTAAAATGGGATTCATCCTACGATCTAATTGTGGGAGCTTCATCATGTGTTTGAACGAACCTGTGAGTATTTCTTGATCACCTGAGAGAAACGGATCACTTTCATGTTGTTTTTTTTTGCTTTGAAGTCCTGCCACAGGTACTCAGGTGAGAGCACCTTGGTGGGTTTGTTGTACAGAAAGTACTTGTTTAAATGAGACTCCTCCTGCCACACCGCCTCTATGTTATTTTCTCGGTCCACGTCCAGCTGTGTGCGGCATGTCTTGGTGAGTTTAAGCACCCGGGCCACGCGCCCTCCGATCACGGCACCCCCATAGTAGTAGTCTCCCTCTCCTGGCTGGATGTAGGCCTCAGACTGAGGCCGCCGCTCATATGGAAATTTGTTTCGAGAATTTCCATAATACCCAGGGTGCAGCGTGGCCACAATGTCACTCAGAGACTCCGCCCCCCAGTGGCCATGGAATTTGCAGTCCACATCAAGGCTGAATATGAACTCGACTTTATCAGCGAGGTGTTCCTCAATCAGCTTCTCGATCTTCTCCATCCTCCTTAGTGTGATTTCCTGCCAGCGGTCGGAACTCTCCGTCTTTACAACAGTCAGGTTTCGTCCCGAACTCAGAGTGACCCCAGGAACTTCGTCCGGTCGATCTGTAAACACGTAATAATGCACACTGTAGTCAAGAAAGAAGTTCCTCTCTGCTGTCTCCAAAAAGTCCTTCAGGAAGCGGGTGTACCTGCAAGAAATTATTCACATTAATGTCAGGTCTTACTGAAACTACAATTATATAATAGAGCTGTAAACTACCATTATGCTATTGGTATACCAAAGTTATACAACCGTTATTAATTATATAAACAAACAGAAATGCAGGTCCATGTACAGAACTTAAAGTAACAGTGATGACATGGAGTGAGACAGTAACAGTGAGACAGTTACAGTGAGACAATAACAATGTTAACGTACTTGCCCAGAGCAAACACGATCGCTGCCACTGTGATGTCTCTTTTTTTGTAAATGGCGTCCATCACTGTCTGATCAAATGTGCCCTCCCAAACGATTGGAGCTAGCCATGGGGTTGTTGTGACAACATCTGGCCGTCTAAAAGACGCACACACAGTGTTTAATGTTTAATATCAGTGTGTAAATAAAGGGATAAAATTTGTTACTCACATATTCGTCACGCTGGGCTGATTATACTGAGTCCTTGACAAAGAAAAATAAACATGTAAATGACTGATTTTGTTAATGTTTATATTAATGAATGTTTACATTAATAACTCTTTATTATACAAGTGAACTGAAGGTTTCCATAACATCTGTAACAGTATGAGTTTGTTGTTCTGATTGAGGTAACGTGCAATTGTATCTAACTGTGTGTGTGTGTGTGTGTGTGTGTGTGTGTGTGTGTGTGTGTGTGTGTGTGTGTGTGTGGTTGTGTGTGTGTGTGTGTGTGTGTGTGTGTGTGTGTGTGTGTGTGTGTGTGTGTGTGTGTGTGTG
>JAYDZG010000027.1:12105373-12115578 GCA_034509265.1 Microcambeva bendego | reverse complement strand
TAATAATAATAATAATAATAATAATAATAATAATAAAACAAAAAACCCCTTTTGAATAAATCCATCAGCGCTGAATCATCTGGAGAACTCGTTATGGTTCAGGGTTTAGTTCTCTTCTGTTATTCTCATAGTCTGGCCAGACTAAACAGGAAATTCAACAAACTTCATTACCCAGAACCACTTACTTCTGCTCTTACACCACTAACTTTACATTACTAAAGGAAAAATCCTCACACCCTCATCCTCACACACACACCTTCCTCACAATCACATACTAACCCTCAACCTCCCACACACACACTCAAACACACACTTATACACAAACACACACACACACACTCAAACACATTATATCAAACACATACCCTCATACTCACCCTCTCTCACACACACACACACCCTCACACACATGAAACGTACCTTATTTAAAATGCAGCGGACAAATTCCACTGTGTGTAAAAGCACAGTGGTGAAAAATCTCTAAAATTTACGCTGAGCTGCTGGACGTTCCACTCGTAGCTGCTCATCAGCAGAAGATTTGTGCAGCATCTGTTCATTGTTAGAGAATTGATGTTTTGGTTTGGATGTTGATTAAAACCCGGTGCTAAAACTCACTAACTGGAACCGAGTGAAAGACTCTGGAAACTGTCAGATAAAAATCAAACACATGCTGGTCCGATTCTAGAATGATCTCGGTGACTGACCTGGCGCTGGGTCAGGAAAAACAGATGAACTAGATTAGAGGGACGTAATCACGCCGCTCACACAAAAACGGACGAGGACCCGAAAGTCCTGAAGCGAGACTTTTTTGGGTTGTAACGATGCACCTTAATAACTGATTTAAAATTCCATGATTTCACTCATTCAGGATCGATCAATATTCACTTTGGTCTCCGCGCTGCTTCACATCAGCTTCAGCGTCATAATGACAATAATATATGTATTCCTTAATAGATAAAAGGTTTGTGATTAGTAATCTGGTGGTTTAATAATGATGTAATAATAATCACCTTGTATAGGTAAACTACTGGTTCATTATCAGCGCAGTTCAGTTCTTCTAGTATTATGTTTCCTACAGACTAAGGAGGTCTGATCCTGTAGAACTGGGAGGATTTTGAGAAATTTCCACTCTGTCGGTGAGGTTACTTCCTGTAAGGCGATAATAAACGGTGGTTGTTTGAAAGTGAGGGGATCTGGTCGGGCTCCGCGTTGGTGGTGTGTGGGATTGGAACCGCAGTACATGTGTAGACTAGATGTTGTGGATGAAGAGCAACGTGAGCGAACGAGTCAGGAAACAATCAGATCTGGAACCAATTAAAGTGAGGGACGCGTCCTCACGCCGAAATTTTCTTTCCTTCATAAAGACTGTCATTGTTTCCATCGTGGTTAGATCAGACCAACGTTCCACCCCAACTTCCTGTCAAATCTTAACTATAGAAAGAAAACATTTCTGCTCTTCATCCTCTATTATTCAGTCAGGACGCTCTGTCCTGATCAGAGTCACGGTGGATCCTGAGACTGTCACGAAGACGCTGTCATCACCGTCACAGCTCAGGTCAAAAGTGTACATACACCCAGAAACAACATCTCCATTAGAAGACTGTAATCCTTTCTGCTCATGTTTTATTGCTTAATGGAAAAAAAACCGTTTATGTATTTTAGATGAGCAGGAATATCCTGCTGAAGAAAGCTTAAATATTTATTAATAACAGATCATTTATCACACGAACACTTTAGGCTTTTTACTCAGACTTGGAAGCCGACTCTAGAATGTTGAAGGTAATTGAGACCAACGTGAAAATAAGAGAGTTCAGGTTTCCTTTCTTTCTGGCGGGGCCAGAGCACAAATCCCATTAACCAGAAAAGTAGAAGTGAAAGATTTCGAATTATTTCACTGATTAAAAGAGCAACTGAACTTTAATCACCAGTGAATCATTTCTGTTAGGCATCACCGCAGAAGATCGTGATCCTCATTATTGATCTGGTGTAGTTTGGCCCTTCCTAACACAACCCTCCCTATTTATCTGGGTTTGTGCTCGGCACTGCAGTGCGCTGGTTTGTACATCTTATCTGCCATTGGTGGAAACGCGGAGTTTCAAAGCGTAGAGTTCTGACTCTCAGTGCTGGTGTGCCGGTGGAAATTCACGCTGCTCGACCCCACGCTCCTCATGTGCTTCAGCTGTGATTATATAAACATTACCCAGAGTTCAAGTGTTCAAGGTTTCAACAAAGCTGTGTAATTAGAAGCTTCTTACAGAGCTTAACATATGAGATAAATTATTTAAATAAAATAAAAAACAATAAGATTTCCAAACCTTAAATATTTTTAGACTCCGTTGGTAGTTCCAGAGACCCGCTGTGTGTGTGTGTGTGTGTGTGTGTGTGTGTGTGTGTTGTTCTAAACTGAGATCAACAGTGTGTTTGTTTTCTTGATCATCATGCTGCAAATAAGAAGGCTGATTTATTCCTTCTGTCCGTGTCTGATACAATAAGACTCCTCCAGCCTCGCACTGATCGGTTCTTCAGCTTTCTAACATGTTATAAGATGTAAATGTTATTTCTGAAGCACATGTGGAGCCCACTGGATGTGAGATGTGAGCTTTTCCTGGTGGGTGGAAAACACTCTGTGGGAAGCTTGAGTAGATTAACAGCTGTGAGTCTGACTGAGAATGATTAACCTGTTACATAAAGAGAAATATAAATAAGAATTTACTCTAGGTTCAGGTGTTACTTGGTTGGCGAAGATGAGGATGAAGTTGCTGGGGTTGCTGGTGTTGTTTGGGCTGAGCGTCGCTCAGCATGATCCTCAGTATAAACACGGTCGTACCTCCATCGTTCATCTGTTCGAGTGGCGCTGGGCCGATATTGCTGAAGAGTGTGAGAGATATCTCGCTCCCAACGGGTTCGGAGGAGTCCAGGTAACCAGGCGATCACCAAGCCTCATCGAATACAGAATATTAAACAATACATAATACATCTAAATGCAGTAATGAAACAGAACGATGATTTATTTCTGTTTTCATGAAGAGAGCTTGTTGTTTCTTTTTCAGATCTCTCCCCCGAATGATCACATTATCATCAGTGATCCCTGGCGTCCATGGTGGCAGAGGTACCAGCCGATCGGTTATAATCTCTGCTCCAGATCAGGGAGTGAATCGGAGCTGAAGGACATGATTACTCGCTGCAACAACGTCGGGGTAAAAATGTACATTTAAAGTCTACAAACGATTTACATTAGTTACAGTATACAGCCTGAGCAATTGATGATTAAGGGCCTTGCTCAGGGGCCCAACACCGACAACCTAGCAGTGGTGAGATTTGAACAGGCATCCTTTGGATTACTAATCCTGTACCGTAACCACTAGGCTATTCAGAACTATAATGATGATGCTAAAATTGCTTAGGTGGAGCAGTCACACCAGCACTGAGAGTTCAAACTCCATGCTTCGAAACACTGTTGGCACAGGTCAGCTGACCGCCGTCCTAACAACTGTGCGGTGTGTATGGTGTGTGAACATCTACATTGACGTGTTGATTATTTACATGTGTGTGTGGTGTGTGTAGGTGAGCATCGACATGATTAATCACGAGTGTGTGCGTGAACATCTACGTGGACGTGGTGAATAATGACGTGCTTGTGTGTAGGTGAACATCTACGTGGACGTGGTGATTAATCACATGTGTGGAGCTGGAGGTGGAGCAGGAACACACTCGAGCTGTGGGTCGTACTTTAATGCTAATAACAAAGATTTTCCCACCGTCCCGTATTCAGCTCTGGACTTTAACGATGGAAAGTGTTACACTGGCAGTGGAAACATCGAGAACTATAATGATATTAACCAGGTTAGTGCTGAGACTCGGTAAGGACGGGTAGGCTGGACCAAGATGGCGGACACAAATGTAGAGATAAATCAATGAAAATGGAGATTTATTAAACAAGGAACACAAGAAGTAGGAAGCACATGACTTAAACCATGAACTTGAGAACTTACGACAGATATACAACCAGTCAGACTTCCAAAGATTGAGTACCAAGCTGCTCTTTAAATAGAGCCATCTGGGACTAATGATCAGGCTGGAAGCCAGTTAGGAAGGGGGCGTTTCCCAGCACACGTGAGAGGTGGGCATGTCAGGTACAGAGAGGAGAGCAGACTCCTTACATGCTTATATACTTATAAACTAAACCTCCGAATCATCCCAACTGTTTAAGCTTTACTCAGCAGGTTTCAAACTATCGCTCAGAATAAGTTCTTCTGAAGAATGACCCTAAGTCTGCTTCTTATTTGCACAAAATGAAAGTGGTATTTGTGTTCTGCCCCTGCAGGTGGCGTAGTTTAGTTCCTGTTAGTTAACAGGTTCCTTTAGAAATATTACAGACAGATTAGTATAACCTCTGTTGATCTCATTTATTACGGCATGTAAGAATATGAACAAATTACTATTCTTATCTGAACCGATCTCGCGTTGAGATTCGGTGTTTCCGAGTGTGTTTTAATTCTGAGTTTGATTTCCTGTGGAAGGTGAGGAACTGTAGACTGGTGAGTCTGCTGGACCTGGCACTGGAGAAGGATTACGTCCGTAACAAGGTGATGGACTTCATGAACAAACTGATCGATCTGGGCGTCGCCGGGTTCAGGGTGGACGCAAGTAAACACATGTGGCCCGGAGACTTACAGATCATATATGGAAAACTGAGAGATCTGAACACCAAGTGGTTCTCGTCTGGATCCAGACCCTTCATCTACCAGGAGGTGATTCATACCTGCAACACAGTATATTAGAGAGAATATAAACTTCATGAAACATTGATAAACTTATTCAGCATGTTTGAACTGTAACCGTTACACTCAAATATGCACCAGGTTGGATCACCAGCTCAACACCTTTAATCCTTGAGGTTCATCATGTTTGAGTTTGATGCCACTTGACTGTTTTATTGTCAGGTTATTGATCTGGGTGGAGAAGCGATCACATCATCAGAATACACCGGGCTTGGTCGAGTGACTGAGTTTAAGTACGGAGCAAAACTGGGTACAGTCTTCCGAAAATGGAACAACGAGAAACTGCGCTACCTGGTGTAAGTCCATAAGTATTAACAATAATGATAAAACGCAAACCTTTATAGTGTGTGTGTATTATGTATGTGTGTGTGTATTGTGTGAGTGTGTGTTATGAGTGTGTGTGTATTATGAGTGTGTATGTGTGTGTTATGGGTGTGTGTGTATTATGAGAGTGTATGTGTGTGTTTGTGTCTGTGCATTATGAGTGTCTATAAGTGTATTATGAGTGTATGTGTGTATTATGAGTGTGTATGTGTGTGTTATAAGTGTCTGTAAGTGTATTATGAGTGTATTTGTGTATTAAGTGTGTGTGTGTATTATGTGTGTGTGTCTATAAGTGTATTATGAGTGGATGTGTGTGTGTTTCACAGTAATTGGGGTGAAGGTTGGGGAATGATGGCGTCCGGGAATGCTCTGGTGTTTATTGATAATCATGATAATCAGAGAGGACACGGAGCTGGAGGAGCCTCCATCCTGACCTTCTGGGATCCCAGGTAACGACAGATTCACCTGTATTACAGAAGTGTTCGCGTCAATATGAGACGAGGATGGTTTCTGAGGAGTGCTCGTGTTCTCCGTCTTCAGGTTGTATAAGATGGCGGTGGGATTTATGTTGGCTCATCCCTATGGTGTTACTCGTGTCATGTCCAGTTTCCGCTGGGACCGAAACTTCGTGAACGGAGCTGTACGGAACATCACACACTACACAAACACACTTCAATATATCAGAGGGTCTCTTCATTTATTACATTCTAGATGTTATTGGTCCGTCCTGTAAAATATAATTAATCATTTATAGGATAAGAATGACTGGATCGGACCTCCAAGTTACTCTGACGGAAGCACCAAACCGGTTCCTATTAATCCTGATACCACATGTGGAGACGGCTGGGTGTGTGAACATCGCTGGAGACAGATCAGGTCCCCTCTCATCTTCTACAGGACACACACAATCTGAGATCAATGTTTCTGTCTCTGACAACTGACAATACATCATAATATTTCATAATAATAGCAACAATAATAATATATAATTATTAATTGCTGCTTAATGATCTTTATCTAAACTAAACTCTGGACCAGGATTATACAGAGATCGTAATGGGTGGAGGAACTTTGTGTTTACAGGAACATGGTGATCTTCCGTAACGTGGTAGATGGACAGCAGTTATCTCTGTGGTGGGATAACGGGAACAATCAGGTCGCTTTCTCTCGCGGAAATCGAGGATTCATCGTCATCAATAACGATGACTGGTGAGATCAGATCAGGTCAGATCCTGCTCCAGGACAGAAGAAACGTCAGAAAAATCATTTTGACTCTTCTGTCTGATTTCAGGGATCTAAATGAGACACTGAACACCGGGTTGCCCAGTGGAACCTACTGTGATGTCATTTCTGGTCAGAAGGAAGGAAGTTCCTGTACCGGTAAACAAGTAGCGGTGGGCGGAGACGGGCGCGCCAACTTCAAAATTAGCAACCATGACGAAGATCCGTTCATCGCCATCCACATCGACTCTAAACTCTAAACTCTAAACTCAATAAACTGCAGATGAAATAAATCTCCTGTGTTTTTAATACATGATCATCTGACGTCTTAAACACGTGTTTAACCAAAGATTTTTCTCCATCTCTCTGTCGCCACCTGCTGGTCACTACCAGCCGTGTTACATTTACACTATTCTTCTGCAGAGCGATGTGTACAGAAGTGCATCCATGGTAACTTTCCCATGAAAAGATTTGACCTTTTAATGCTGAATGACTCTGGACGTTACTTGAAAGTATGTGAATTTGATATCAGAAAATTTTCAGGCAGCGCATGGACTTAAAACTCAAAAACTCATTATTAACTAGAAGATAACCATCATAGTTCTTAGCAGTGTGTTCGCATTCTTCTAATTTCTTTTACATGGGACCCCAAGGGCGCCAGAAAGTGTAGACCAATGAGGGTAAAAAAGATTTAGGGTTGGGTGGTATGATCTTGTTTCTCCAGTAGAAACTTCTAATCCTCACAAAGCTCATTACAAGAAAAAGTTGTACATATAAATGTCCACTAGATGGCAGAAGATAATCAAAATTGATTTTTTTAGGAAAAGTTGATTTACTGTGAAAAACTTCTGGCCAATTGAGATTTAATGGCCTCCTTCAAGGGTTCAACAGTGGCCAACTGACTGTGGTGGGACTTGAGCCAGGGACCATCTGATTACTAGTCCAGTACCTTAACCATGAAACTACACCTGCCCCAAAGGCAAAGCCGCTCTGAAGATTTTGTCTGCTGTAGTTTTACTACAAACTACTTCTGGAATTTGTTTATGAGGCGCGCAGGTAGAGCAGCAGGATTTTCCGCTATCACACCAGCACCAAGAGTCTGAACTCCCCGCTTCAAATGTCATTGTTGCCGCCGGTCGCCTGGGCACCACACTAAATACCAGGATGTTCAAAGCAGTGCAGTGTATTGCCAGTCCCGAGCCTGGATAAATATGGAGGATTGTGGATTGTGTCAGGAAGGGCACCCAGCATAAAAACTATACCAGATCAATAATGAGGATAATGAGATGCTGTGGAATCACCTGAAACGTTATCGGAGGAGAGCTCGGTCGCACTGTAAAGCTCAGGCTCAAACTTTATATCAAACCAAGAAGAGCATTTAAATCATTAAAACATCTTTATAAAATAAGAACTCTCAGCTGTCTTATCATTGTGTCATAAGAATACTACCGATGTTACAGATGTTACAGATGTCGATGTACCCTCCCCCCCAGACACACACACATACACACACACACGACTACTGTACTGTACTACTGTGACTGGATCACTTGCATCTTTGCACACACACACACACACACACACACACACACATCCTGCATGGTGAACACTACACTCACACACACTTGCTTCTTCTGCTCGTGTGGTTTTGTTCTTGTTGACGTTGTGACATGTTTGGCTCCTCTGCTGTGAACTCTCACTTCCTCCACACACACTCCATTCACGGCAGCACATCTCACACACCATCACACACAGAAGAGCGACTGAAGGTACCTCTGCCGGAGGAGAAACTCACAGGAGGAATCAAACGTCTTCTGGAGCTCCGTTCATCCAAACAGCAGGTAGGATCACTCACGATGAGCAGACCTTTGGAACATCTCACATCTTACAGACGGTGCTTCAGAACGTACAAACCACATCTTTGAACAAATGAAAGGATATTTTGTAAACTTAAATAAATGGGTCGTGTCTTACACAGAAAAGCTTCGTTTAACGAGGATGTTCTTTATATTTTAAGGTTGAATGTATAAGTGGAGTTCAGGCTCTTATTCTCAGGGGTGTAAAATCTTTTGTAAATTTTGATATCAATCTGATATGTCACCACTCATCTGTGGTTTGTGATTAGAATATGAGTGACATTCACCACATTGTCTGACAATTCTGTCAGTACCAGGAACCCATTGAAGGTTACGTGTGCGGTTGGACCAGTGGTGACAGAAGAGCAGATATATTTGAGCAGCGTTCAGTCATAACGTTTGTTAGCGTGAACGTTAAAGATTCATGAAGATCTCGTCAGAACAAATCGATGAGCTTCTGCCTCAGAGCTCCAGTCATTCTGAGCACTTCCACATGACGAGTGTAGAGGACGTGCGATGGAAAATCATCTGTAGAAGAAGATCGTAATGTGTTGATGTAAGAGATTAGAACGAGATATGGAGGTGAAGCTCTCAGACCTGAAGAATCACATCGTTCCTCAGTTCTTCATCCCACATCGATCTTCTTCTTCCTCTGACAACACAGGTCAGATCGGTCTGTAGAAGGACGTGGTGTGGTGAGCAAAAGTTTCTGGAAGTTTTAGAAATAAGGTGAGGTTAGAGATGTTTAGGATGTTGAGCTGGACTAATGTTGTTGTTAAGGTTCTGGGTTCCATTTCAGGTGGCCCAGGTCCGTGCTATGTGGAGTTTTGTATGTTCTCCACATGTCCGTGGGCTTCCTCCGGGTGCTCCAGTTCAGTTCAGGTCATTTTCTTTCCCCTTATCCTAATTAGTGTCGAGGAGGGGTGATGGAGCCTATCCCAGCTCGTCAATGGGTGCAGGGCACATGGTAACATGTGGACCCAGATCGCCCCACCCAGGGATGCAAAACATGCAGTCAGACTGACTCGAGATGCTAGAAATGTGTGTGTGTGTGTCAAATTCTGATGTTTAACTGTTCTTGCTGTCTAGTTAATGTGAAATTGAATCATCCTGTTAGTACCTTAACACTAGGATGCACAAACCAGAACCAGAACCCTGTTATTATACTTATAGTCTGTGTAAGTCATAGTAAAATTGGAAGTTATTTTTTTAACTTTAAGATTTTATTATTATTATTATTATTATTGCTTTTATTTCCATGATTAGAATGACGGAGATGTTTGAGGGATGTTTTTAGGGTTCTATTTGAGTTTCTCAGTATTTCACTGCTGTAAATGTTGTAGCAGAGACCGTGTTCTTCAGAGCAGAACTTCGTATTTAATGATAGTTGCGGATCATTTGTTGAAACTGAATCAGACGTGGAGGGGGAGGCGCAATGCTCATTTCGGCAAGGGAATCAGATTTTCGATGCATTTACGTCCAGCAGATCAATTAAGATCCGAATGTAACGTGAGATTATATTACACAGCCTGAAAACACTCGAGAGAAAGAAACAACACTGAGCACTGAGGAGAAAAACAAACCAGAAAGATCCGGAAAAAGCTGCTTCACAACAATGTAAATGCTTTTAACCAAAACTACTCAGTTACCACGCAATGTGAGTCAGGAGAGCATCTGATGTAGGGACCAGCAACGAGCCCAGAATTACTAACCAGAGGTTTGCAGTTCAAATCCAGGCTCTGCTATGCAGCCACTTTTGGGTCCTTGAGGAAGATCCTTCACCCTGTCTTCTCCAGGGGGCGCTGTACAATACCTGCTCCTAATCTCTGACACCAGCGGTACATCTTTATTTGTTTAAGGACAAAGAAAGGAATTTTATTCTACTAATCCAGAATTACTAGTCCAGGATTACTAGTCCAGAATTACTAGTCCAGGATTACTAGTCCAGAATTACTAGTCCAGGATTACTAGTCCAGGATTACTGGTCCGGGTTTACTAGTCGAATATTACTAGTCCAGAATTA
>JAYDZG010000027.1:12043384-12054102 GCA_034509265.1 Microcambeva bendego | reverse complement strand
TGTAGAAGAGAAGTGGATATGACTACATCTGGAGCCGAGCTGTGTGTATGTGTGTGTATGTGTGTGTGTGTGTGTGTGTGTGTGTGTGTGTGTGAGTATGTGAGAGAGAGATGTTGGGGTTATTTTCGGCTCTGCACTGAATCGGCGTGTTACTGACGGCCCGGAGCGGTGGCATGTCTGCTGAAAGGGATTGTGGGTAATACCCGCCCAACACGTTCCTGCGCCCGCGGTCGAACCCGAGTCATCGTGTTCAGACCTGTTGCTGTCGTACCGGTTCCTTTAAGCCCCGGCACGCCGAGAATTGTGGGAACTTTCTGCCACTCTGACAGGAATGAAGCGAGATGAGATGTGACGGTCTGGTCACATGATGCGCGGCGGTTCAGACATCGCCCCGGGGAGTGGAAGTGTGGGTGGTAGTGTGTGTGTGTGGGGTGTGTGTGTGTGTGTGGGGGGGGGGTTGTTCGGTGCATGTGTGTTTGATCGTGTCTCGAAGATTTGGTTTCATGTTAACGGTTTAACGGCTCTCACAGAATTAATCCCAAATTCTGATCCTCTGATGTCATATCGGCCTCCCCATTGTCGCCTCAGACTCATGCCACCCTCTCCTTAAAGTCCTCCTCTAAGTAAACTCCTCCTCAAACTTCTCAAAGGTTGAAAATGTTTTATGAGATGCTCTGTACTGAATGTACACTGCACATCCCTAAATGTTTAAACATGTTCTTCTATTATATTACAATTAAAAACAATTACTGTGAGATTTATATCCACTCCTCCTGATTGCATTTCACAAGAGAGACACAGCGCCCCCTTCTGTTAAAAGAGTAACTGAGTAATGTTTCTCTGAGTACATTTTACAAGAGTTATTTTTTTCTACAGTAGAATATTTCAGTACTCGCTCCTCTGTAATTAAGGTGTTTGCAGTGGCCGGAGGTCCTTGTCTGTCCAGGGAGCAGCAGGGTTGAAACATCTATTGTGTGTAAGGTGGAAATAATGCGGTGTCCAGTGTCGGGGCTCAGCTGTTTCTCTCCAGCAGCTGCTGATCCTCACAACTCTTCTTTCCTTTTATTCCCTTGTTGTGATGGACGGCTGGAGGTCAGCTATGATGTCGTTCCTCTCGTGCTCCTGCAGAACAGAGGGAGGAGAAGGAGGTGCTCATACTGGTGGTGCTCAACTATGACAGCTGAGCTGAACCTTGTGGCTCCTCTGGAATGAGGACGGCATGCTGAACATTTTTTTAGGAAAGTGTACTCATCACTGAGTCAGCAGCAGCAGCAGGAACCATGAGGGAAAAAACACTGAATCGTTTAGCCTGCAGCTCGGGTTAAACCTACTCAAACTTCTAATCTCCTCCTCGACTCATCATGCTCTCACCTTCTCCATTCTGACTTATTTTCAACTTTTCCACAAATAATCAAACTCCTTAAGACTCCTCAAACATCTTTTCAAACTTCTCCTCAAATTTCTCCTGAGAATGACCCTCTCCTCCACAAACATCTGCACCACTCTCTTAAACTTCTCAAACATCTCACATATTTCCTCAAACTTCTCCTTAAAGTTCACCCAGCTTTGAATAAATCGAAGCATGTTAATCAGAAGAAACATCTGGTGATCTTCTCAGAATGTGTAGATGTTGGGAGTTGAAACACTCGTGTCTGGTGTACACGTCTGATGGCAATAGTTATTAGGATGTGCCACCTTTAGCTCCAGCTGTGTGGTGTGTAGGTTAAAGTGTGCAGATGTTCCTCAGCACTAGGTGACGAGAACCTGAATTCCTGATTGAAGTCACAATTGTAATCCATTTTGGATCAAAGCATTTTCTAAATTCCAGAGGTGTAGTAAGAAGGGTGTCCACATACTTTTGGCCATACAGTGTGGTAGTATATGGTAGGAATTTCTGAGTCCAGGCCTGAGCAGTAGTGGGTTAGTGAACCACACATGCCATGCTTGAGAGTCGAAGACATGATTCACTCAATTCTTGATTCTCGATTCTTTGACTTTATGTTATTATCTTTGAAGATCCTTGTCACTTGGACCAGGATCATGTTTCTTTGGTGTTTGGAGCTTCTCCTCTGGGCACTCCTCTTAGGAATCAGGAGGTGTTTTGAAGGTTTGCTGTCGTTACACACACACATACACTCCTCCTACAGGCTGAAGTTTTAAGACGGGGTGTGTTTGTTCCTCTGCCTCAGTGAACTCTCCTCCCAGTAACACACACACACTTACACTCACACACACACACACACACACACACACACACACGGGTTAGATCATACTGGGCCTCCTGGCTGGATCAGCCTTGTGTAATCCAGTGATGGAATGTGATTGGAGGCGAGGCCGACCCTGCGCTCGGTCCGTTCTGTTTTCGTGCAGCTGACGGGCGGCGGGCAGGGTGCAGGCAGGGCGCGGGCGTGCAGCAGTAGGCGTCTCAGATACGCCCCTCTGAAAAGTGTGGGTGAGAGGGTGAGGGCAGCGCGGGCGGCTCGACGGAGACGAGGGCTTTCCAGAAGATCCCGCCATGCTGAGCTTGATTTATTTCGTCCGGAGCTTCTTCCAGGTAACAGAGCCACCAGATTCTAAAAGAATCCAGATGTTCTCATGCTTGGATCTTCATGTATCTCGCACGGTTCCTCAGGAAATGTCTCAGCTGGGATCTGGTTCTGGATCTGGTGTGAGGTGGCTTTCATGCTTCATGTTGCTTGTTGTAAAAGCTGCTTCTGTACATTGTGGGTATACAGTTACTGACTGTAGCCTGTACTTTGCTGTGTAGCAGGTGCAGCAGTGTTGTTAGTACTGTTGCTTCATGAGTGGATTATCAGTGGAAATGATCTGATCTAACCACGGTGGCAGATTTCTGTCTGTGGTTTGCAGTCTCCTCCTTCTCCTTCATCAATGACTTCTACTTTACATGGCCAACAGTTTGTGAAGTGATGTGTGCCCCCTCTCAGTCGCTCTTTTTGGAAGGATACTCACCAGAATTCGGAGTGTATCTGTGGGCCTTTGTTCTCAAGTCAAAACAGGTTACATACACAAACACACACACACTTTTTTTTATTTGACTTTGTCCTTAAGAAGACAATGTGTGTGTGTATGTGTGTGCTGCACTTTAGCGCTGAAATACTCCAGGTCTGAGTTTCTAACGATGTAAACACACACACTGTATCTAAGGGTAAGAGCTGCCAAAAAACTGTGATGGATAAGCACCCAGTTTTTCCCCACAGCAAGAAGAGCGTGGGTTCAACTCCCTAGCTGACCCGGTTCCTTTCTTTGTGGTGTTTTGCATGTTCTCCCCTCATATGTGTGTGTTTCTGCCAGGGTGCTCCGATCTGTGAGGCCAATTCACCAATAATTCCTTCATCTCGGTCCTGATGTACATGGGCCAAAAATCACATCGTTAAATAAATGGCTGTGTCTCAAATCATTGGCTTAGTAGTGAAACACTTCCCGTCCCCACTGAGGAAGGTTTTCCATGAATATTTTACCCATGATTCACTCTGTCTGGAGAGACAAAAACAATCTGGCGTGTTTCTGAACTCTGTACCGACTCGTCCTGACAGGTTCTTCAGCACAGTGTCCAAAACACACACACACACACACACACACACGTTCATGAAAGACTCCAAACTTTTTCTTTTTCTTTCTGCAGGCTGCAGCTTCTGAGGACCCTGCTGAAGACCCTCCGCACCCACAAAATGGTGAACCATCTCCAAATGCTAGAGATGTGGAGCCGGATGAAGATCAGGAGCCGGATGAAGATCAGGAGCTGGACGAAGATCAGGTGCCGGATGAAGATCAGGACATGACCGAGGAATATTTTGACAGTCAGTCATGGTGCAGTGATGGTTCAGATTCATCTGGAGATCACATGGACATTCCTTTGCCTGGATGCTCCTCTGGACTCGACTCCTGCTCTTCTGGCTGTCGGCTGGGCAAGGATGAAGGAGCCATCACTGCAGAGTTAGGTGTTTCTAAATCGAAAACCTCAGAAGACTTGGCAGGTTCTCAGAGTCCAGAGGAAGAACCTGGAGCAGAACTCGGAGAGAAAATAGATTTAGATGTTCCCAGAACTTCTCCTACTTTCAGAAACAACCATGATTCTTCTCAATCCATAACCAAGCTGGTGCTTGACGTCCTCCAGGAGCAGGTCATGGTACCACCGGTGGATCACTGTGAGTCTTCTGCTGAAGGAGCTGGAACTTCTTCAATCTCGTCTGCTAGCAGATCTGAGATAATCTTAAACACGTTGACAGATTCCGTTTTCATGCTTTCTGAAGTCCGAAGTGAAGCAGGACCTACTTTAGATGTTAGCACAGACCATGTGGACTTCCCTTCGACTGAACATTCTCCTGACCTCAGAAAAGCCTATTCCTCAGGTTCAGAGGGAGAACACGAGACTGATGGTCCACAAGTGACCCTGGATGATGTTCGGCTGGTGGCTCCTACAGGTGAAGATTCAGGGCTGGTACAACATTGTTCACCAGAAGAAGAAGAAGAAGCCAACACCCCTGATGAGAAAACAGAACTCATGCTGGACAGCTCTTTTCATCATGTGGAAGCTTCTAGATGTTTGATGGACCTTAGAAAGCTAGAAGTCCAGCTCTCAGAGGATTATCTCCACATTGATCAAGATCATCATCTCAAGGATGCTCCACAAAGTTTAGATCATCTTGGTTGTGAAGAAGTTCCAACCCTGAAGGAACCTCCAGTATTTCATGACACGGCATGTGAAGATGGTCCAGAACCACCAGACAGAAGTCGAACAGAGCTTCAGTTGGACCACCTGACTGATTTAGAAGGTCCAGGAGAAGATCTCAAGGAAGCTCGACATGTAGTTGTGGATCATCTTCAGACGCTTGTAGATGATTCAAGTTATGCTCTCCAGGAAGCTGGACTTCCTTCACTTGTGAAAACTTGCTTTTCAAGTCAACCAGAAGATTCCAAACTTCTCAAAAGCCCTAATGATGCTTTAGCAATCGAAGCTGAATGTTTTCCAGAACATCAAACCCTGGATTCTTCTCCTCAATATTTATGTCAGACTGTTCCTCAGGGTCTTCAGATGAATGTGGATGAAGAGCAGGTCATGTTAATACTGACCAGCAGCTCTAGTGTAGGAACATTAGAGGTAGCAGTTAGTTGTTCATCTCTTGAGGAACCCACACGCCCATCCATCCCTCAGAACAAAAACTCTGACCCAACGTCTGGAGACCTGGCCTCAGAGCTCCAGTTAGACAAACTTCTAGATACTTCAGGTCCAGAAACCCGAACTTCAGTCGATGTTCTGCACGTAGTTTCCACTCTCTTGGAACCGACTCTAGATGATTCAGGGTGTGGTGATGCTGCAAGTTCTTCGCCTCTCAAGGAAGCTGGAACTGGTTTCATTTCTCAACAGTTAACAGCTTCTACTTCCATAATTGATGAGACATTTGTAGAACCACTGAACAATGTGAAGGTGTCTTTTGAACCATCAGTAGATAATAATGTGTCTCCAATAACACTGGTAGATGTTAAGAAGTTAGATGATGCTAACACATCTTTGGAACCATCAGTAGATGTTAATATGCTTGTACGTACATCAGTGAATGATGGTGTGTCTCCAAAACCATTAGTAGATATTAGAAAGTTTGTAGAACTATCAGTAGATGCCGTTAAAAATAGTGTGGAACCAGATGTGACTACATCTGTGGAACTATCAGCAGAAGATGAGATGTTTAAAAGTCTATCAGCAGATTATGAGACATCTGTGAAACCACTAGTTGATGTTAACCTGGTTGTGGATCCACTGGATAATGTTAGTATATCTGTAGAACCAGTGTTCAATGTCACAATGACTGTGGAACCTCAAATAGATGAAGGGAGATCTGTGGTATCACCAGTAGGTGACAATATAGAGTCAACAAATCATGGCATTAAGCTTACTGATGCAATGATGATTTTAAAGGATACACGACCGTGTTCAAGCACATATCAGGATGAAAGAAAGAGTCTGGAGTCTTCACTAGTCTGTAATTATTTATGTGAGGAACCTTCAGGAGATACTCAGATGTTTGTAGATGATAAAGTATCAGAATCATTTGTGAGCTGTAGGAGAACTGAAGAAGTAGTAGTAGATGGTGTGGTGGTGTCACCAGGAGATGGTGAGATCCTTGTAGAAAAAACAGTTGAGGAAAGCTGGTCTGTACATCCATCAGGAGGATTGGAGATGTTTGAGGAGTCATCTGTGAGTAGGAAAATATTTGAGGTGGTGTTAGAAGATTGTAGAATGCTTATGGAGCCACAAGTAGATGTTGTGGATCCACCAGAAAGAAGTAGTATGTCTGTGGAACTATTAGCAGATAGCACAGTTTTTGAAAGCCCATCAGGGAACAGTAAAGAACTTGTGGAGCCATTAGGGAATGGTAGGGCGGTTATGAAACCATTAGTAGATGTGATCACCATTGGACCATTAGAGAGTAGTGGAGAACTTGTGGAAGCATCAGTAGATGATTGTATGTTCATGGAACCATCTGTTGGCAATCAAACATCTGTATCACCAGTGGAGGATACAGCACTAAAAGATTTACCAGTACAATGTTATCTGTTTGTGGAGCCATCAGCAGATAGTTTAGTGTTCAGAGACCCACCAGTGCATCTAGAAGGTCAGTTTGTTGAGCCATCAGTTGACGGTGAGATGTTTGTTGTTCCATTGTTCAAGGAGGCAACATCACCTGGTGATTTACCTGTGAATCCATCAGGAGGTAACATGCTTGTGGAGGCACTGGTAGATGGTAAGATGTTTGAGATGACAAATATAGATAGTAAGGAGCCTGTAGAACCATCAACCAATAAAGTGTCATCAGTAGATATTGGCGCAGCTTTGGAAGCCCAGAAAAAAACTGTAGTAGATTGTTCTATGTTTGTAGAAGCATCAGGAGACAGTGAGAAGCTTGTGTCAGCAAACTGTGAGATGATTCATGAGCATGAAGAACATGCACTAGAGAACATAGACAAGATCATCTTCTCTGATGAACCCCATACAGGTCTGCAAGACAACATCTTAGAAGGTCAGGATCTACATAAATGTAGTCTTAATACTTATAGAGTCAGACCAGGTGAATACCAGGAGCTCGTCTATCTTGGAGGGTGTCCTGTGTCTCCTCTAATGCTTCTTGGTAAAGAATCCCAAAAAGCTAACACAGATGTTTCGGTAGATGATTGTAAACCACATACTGGTCCACTTGATGTTTCCTTAGAAAGATCTTTAGAACCTCCAGTTGGCTCCTCATTTTCATTGTCAGATAAAAGCAGCCAAAGTTCTAGAACATCACTGCAGGATTCGAGCCAGGATTCCGATTCAAACAATAATGTTAAGCATTGTGGTTTTGAATCATCTCACACATCCCAGGAGCTGGAACACCTAAATGATAATCCTAGTTCCTCAAACACCATAAACGATCCTTTCAGCCTCCTTGAGATCTCTGAACCAGAAAACAAAGAAGTCAAAATTAGTCTAGGTGACCTACAGGACAGTATACACCATGAAGGTCAAATGAAAGAAAATTTCATTGACGTGTGCTCAAAGAACGTCTTGTTCAAAACTCAACCTACTTATCAGGAAGACCTTGAAGAGGACATCTTGCTGCTGTTTGCCAGTGGAGAACCCGAAAAGGATCCTACATCTTCAGACTTTGAGGACATGGTTGAGGGGTTCCTCATTAACTCTTCTGACCCGCCTCGTCATGCTTACATTCCAGGATCTCCTCAAGTTCTGGCAGAAAATGCTGGGCTCACCAGAGAAGTCAGGTCCATCGTGGACAGACCAAAATCTCTGACTTCCACTTGGATCACTGGTGGGAGCGAAAAGGTTGGCGGTATTCCCACTTCTGTGCCTTCAGATCTTGATCTCATCAGCTCAAATAGTGAAGAAGCAGAATATACCAATCCAAGCCTGAGAGAAAGCACTTCCAGCACTGAGGAGGTACCAAAGGTCAAGGAGACCAAGAGCATGCCTGCTGGGAAAGCCTTGAGGTTCTCCATGTTTTCCAGGATGCCTTCATTGCGCAGAAGCAAGAGAGAGAGTAAGATGAGCAGCAAGACAGAATCTGATGCCAAGGCATCTCCCGAGGATGAGGAGGAGTCTCGGAGTATGGACCAGCTACCAAACTGTGAAGGTCACTCATCTGATCATGTGATAGAGAACCTTTCCATGTCCGGACAGTCCAAACCCTTGAGGAACATCAATGACACGCAACATAAGGTACACTTCGAAACCTCTTCACGGACAGATGCCCAAAAGAGAGGCAAGAGCAATGAGAACCTATGGATGAAGTTCGCCTTGGCTCAGAGGTCGCTTTCCAACCTGTTTGAGGCACGGTCCAAGGAGAACCAGTTACAGGAACCTGATGCAATCCACCTTCACGCCAAGACCAGACAGTCCTGGAGGAAGAGGAAGATGTCCAAGGAGGCGGAGATGATCAAACGAGCTCTCTCACTTCCTGGACCGGATCCTGCCGAACCTATTGACCTCCAGACTGACCTTGACAATGTCAGCTTAGCTCAGGATGGACAGGATGACCAAGAACTCCAGAGATTCTCATCTCTGTCATCTCAAGACTCTCCAGAGTTTAAACCTGCTGTGGACTTTGTGCACTCGAGTGATCTTGATCTCACCAGTCATGAACCTTCATCCTGGAGAAGATCCCTCACCTCCTTCGAAGGTCTTGACACACCAGTGAAGCCGATGACGCCCAAACCCCAGGGACCGGCACTCTGGAGCCACCGGGGCAGCTTCCGTTACCCCTCGAAATGTGTCCTCGCGTCCTCTCTGTGTTCGTTGGGGCAGGATCAGAGTGTGGAGGGTATGCTGGACCTCCAGAACCGGAGGAGATCCTTCAGACAGGGAGCATTTGTCTCAGCTCGGTCCTTCGATTCGGGGGACCTGTTTGAAGACGTCAATCAGGATCTTCAGTCCCAGACGAGTCTCCTCAGCAGCAACTCGGGGAACGAGTCTGAGGTGAGTCTGGGGTAACAGCCTGGGTTTAAGAACATACATTTAAAGTCTAAAGGTCTCCTTAAGTTTTTTATTTATCCTGACTTGGGGCCGGCACCACAGTGCACTGGTTTGTGTAATTTAGTGGATCGAGTCTCACATTTACTTGTTGCATGTTTTTAGACTGTGAGAGGAAACCACAGCACCCGGTGGAAACCCACACATATGCAGGGAGAACATACAAAACTCCACACAAAAACGACCTGTACCATCCCATCTTAGGATCAAACCAAGGCGAAAGTGGTACACACCAAGCCAACACGCAGCCTACATGCTGGTGCTGTTGCAACACTGTGGAGTCACATGATCATGACCACGCCCTACTTTTGGAGGCTTTGGGGAGCTGGCTTGGTGGTGATAGCACTAGCATAAGTCACAATACTAGTATAGAAATTGGTGTTTGTCCATGGATTTTGGGCGTGTCTTTGTGGGTAGGGGGGCGTTCCCCGGACCTGAACCCAGTCGAGCATCTGTGAGACCTGGATGGAGGCGTGAGATGCACTGTAATCAGCATGGCACCAGATAACTGTTCGACCATAGCAGGGCCTTACTGAACGTGATCTGATGATGGACTCCTGGTCCCCATCATGAGTCTGCTGATTTGAATGACAGCGCCACCCACTGTTCATTTCACGTCTGTGTAAATCTCTCCTTTTTATTTCCTGAATCATGATGCGCTGATGCACCTTCCCTCCACTAAAAGTTTCGGCACGATGGCGCCAGAGATTCCACCCTGTCCACGGGCGGCGTGCGCGTCAGAAGAAGGGAGCGGTGTGCCTCCAGGCCCCGCCCCGTCTCAGATCTCTGTAGCTGGACCACGCCTCTGCAGGAGATCCTGGAGACGGCGGGCGACTCGGTTCGGGAGAGATGCGACACCCACGAGGAAAGAAAAACCAAAACAAGGACGAGGTCCTGCTCAGAGGAGCTGCTCACAGAGGCAGAGAAGGTCCAGCAGGGTCACCACCTTTTGAGGATGAAGCAGAACCTTCTGAGGAGCCACAGTCAGCCCGGTGCCTCAGATTCTCAGGAGCAGCAGCAAGTAAGGAACTGGATGAGTGGGGGACATTGGTGTTTCTCCTCTGCTGCTCATGTTTCTTCTTTCTTCTGAGATTCTGTTGAGCTTTCACTTTAGTCCTCGTGGCTCAGATCTTCATCACGAGTTGCTTTTTCTGACTGAACATAAACGTCTCTCCTGACCTGCTCACTGTGACTATTCGGGATTGGTTATTTCTCTCATGTTCTGAATGGAAACTTATTTCCTAAATGCAAAGGTATAAAGTCTCTGTGAACCACTGAGCCACATGTTGAATTTGATATTGAGCATGTTCTCCTCAGGGCCGGATGAGACTGTTCTTCAGGGCTCAGCAGCAGTTCTCCAGCACATCTCTTAAGGATCACGTCTTCTCTCAGAGCACTCCCACCGGTCTCGACTGCCTTGACTGGCCTCGCCGCGTCTCCTTCTCAGGTGAGTTTAACTCAATAACTCACACCCACCGAGACCCTGATCAGGATTAAGCACTGCAGAGAAGAAAGGAATGAAAAGATCATTATTATCACCATTATTATTAATAATAATATTATCACTTTTATTATTAATATTATTATCACAATTATAAGTGTTATTATTATTATTATTATTATTATTATTATTATGGTTTATTGTGTTATATTATTATTATATTATCAATGTTATTAT
>JAYDZG010000027.1:11892216-11902938 GCA_034509265.1 Microcambeva bendego | reverse complement strand
TGTGGAGGCTTCACATCACATGTTGTAAACCACAGTGTGACTAGATTACATTTTTCTATAATGAAAAACAAAACACAAATCGAAATATATTTATTCATTTGGTTTTTTTTGTCTGTTCCACGTCTTACCCCCATTGGGAGTGCATTATGACGCCCTGCACAGGACCCCAGTCCGTAATTTTCTAGGTCTCTGATTTTACCGTGTTCTGTTTGTAGGACATCAAGGCGTTCGACTCGTCCATGTCCCACTTTAAAACCCTGGAGGAGCTCTTTCCAGTGGGCACCACCGTGTTCATGGTGGGAAACCCGTATTACGGAGCCATGGGAGAGGTGCGCGTCCCTGATATAACCTCGATTCTTCATGTGTTTATGAAAGATGTGTGAAACAGATATGTGAAATAATTAGACCTCTTTTAAGACGAGGGTTTCTCGGTCTGTTTCTTTTTTGCCGGACAGGTACAAGATTCGAGCGACGTGATCGGCGAGGGGCGGGTACGGGTGGTATTCACTGTGCCGTGCGAACCTCACCTAGATGCCTTAATCCAGAACCAGCATGTAAGTTACATACCCGAAATCTCTTCATCTTTGTGTTTAGTCACGCTTTTAATGATCCTTAATCTAGAGATCTCAGTGCCGGTGGGCTAGTGCATTATTGATATCGATATTTTTTAAATATTTCATGGGAGTTACAATAAAATAACATGTGGATGAAATCCCACTGTATAATTTTTTACTGACATGAAGAAATAAACTCACTCTGACTACCGTGGCTGCAGCGCCCCCTTGTGTCAGTGCTCATAGTGCATAAATGACGTAAAAACAAACCTTCCATCTCATTCTCCTTCAGAAATACTCGGTGAAGTACAGTCCCGGTTACGTCCTGGCCTCACGCCTCGGCATCACCAGCTACCTTGTGTCCAGGTTCTCCGGCTGCATCTTCATCGGACGAGGATCCAAGAAAAAGTCAGTAGAACTTTTAATTCTGATGAATTTTCACAGAAACATCAGAAAAAATGTCAACATTTGAAGTCCAAGGGCTTTTATACCTCCACTGAATGTAAACCAGCAGTAGGGCCAGCACTAGCCTAATGGTTATGGTACAGGACTAGTAATCCAAAGGATGCTTGTACAAAGCTCACCACTGCTAGGTTGCTGTTGTTGGGCCCTGGAGCAAGACCCTTAACCCTCATTGCTCAGACTGTATACTGTACCTGTAATGTAAGTAGCTTTGGATAAATGCTGAAAATGTAAACCCCGGTGGGACCTTTTCTGTAATTAAAATATATTGGAGTGAAGTTCCCGCAGGTCCGATGGAAGCAGCCAATAGGAATTATTTATTCAGTTCTAGAGTTAGAGTTGTGTGTAATCTCTTTTTGGTGTGTGTGCGTGTTTGTGTGTGTGTGTGTGTGTGTGTGGACACTTGCAGTCCTCATGGTGAGCAGAAAGCCAACGTGGGTCTGAACCTGAAGTTCAATAAGAAGAACGAGGAGGTCCCCGGTTACACCAAGCGCACGGAGAAGGAGTGGCTGTACTCGGCTGCCGTGGAGGAACTGCTCTCAGAATATCTGGAGCGCTTCTCCGAGGTGTTCAATCACGTCTCCAGGAACAGCCACGACGACGTCTTCCACGAGGACGACATCTGGCCCGGGGAGGACGAGAGCGGGTACGGCATCGAAGAGTGCGCATCTACGTTCTTATCTCCCTTCGTATGCTCCTACTGAGGCTCCTCTTTCTCCCTCAGAGCCGAGAAGGTGCAGGAGATCACGGCGTGGCTGAAGACCCACCCCGTCAGCTCCACGTCCCGGGCGTCCTGCGATCTCCAGATCCTGGACGCCGGCATCGTGGAGAAGATCGAGGAGGAGCTAGAGCAATCCAAGGTCTTCTTATACTGGCACAAATTCCCATACGGATCCTTTTGGCTCTTGTTACTAACGTTCTTAATGTTTCTTGCAGACGAAGAAGGGCAACAAGAAGCTCCGGGTCACCGTGAAACCTCATCTGCTTTTTCGGGTGAGCTGATCACATGCCAAGTATTTGGAGGGGGACTGGGGTTGCCAATCTTTTGTAGTGTTTTTCACTTTTGTACATGGAAGTAAAGAATGTGTAAGTGTCCATTGGGGTTTTGGGTGTGAGAAAAGGGGGTGCGAAAATATTTTCATCTACAAAAGGGGGTGCAGTAGAAAAACTTTGGGAACCACTAGTGGTTAAGGTACAGGACTAGTAATCCAAAGGACACCGGTTCAAACCTCACCACTGCTAGGTTGCTGCTGTTGTGCCCATGAGCAAGGCCCTTAACCTTCATTGCTCAGACTGTATACTGTAAGTCGCTCTGGATAAAGGCGCCTGCTAAATGCTGAAAATGTAAATGTTTTCAGACTAGAGCTCTCACTGTTAGCATTTATCATATTTAGCATGTTTTTTTAACCTCTCCTGTAAACGTGTACACCGTAACTAAAAATTCTCCGTCTCACGTAGCCCCTGGAGCAGCAGCACGGCGTGGTGCCCGACCCGGATGCCGAGTATCACCTGTTCGACCGTGTGGTGAACGTCCGGGAGAGCTTCTCCGTCCCCATCGGCCTCAGAGGGACCGTCATCGGGATCAAAGGAGGTACGGATCAGGATATGGAGAGCGTAGCAGGTTCTTCTGGACCATATTTGTAGTGGGGTTCCTCACTGGGTTCTCCAGAAGGTTCTGCTCTATGCCGGAGCTCCCTCTGTTTGTGGTTCACCAAATGTATTCAGGTGAAAATGCTCTCTCTCTCTCTCTCTCTCTCTCTCTCTGTCTCTGTGTTTGTATGTGGTTATGGTCTCAGCCGATCGTGAAGCTGAGGTGCTTTATGAGGTTCTGTTTGACGAGGAGTTCGCTGGAGGACTCACCCTCAGGTAAATCTTACACACACACTCACATACACATGTTCTAATATAATGAGTTGTGACTCGACACTAACTCTAATCTAAAAATGTGTGACTCGACTAGACTAAAGACTCTCTGATATACACAAACACCATCACTCTTGGTCCATGAACTCTAATCTGAAGTTTTAATTAATGTATTTATTTATTACTGTCTGTGCGTGTGTGTAGGTGTTCCCCGGGCCGGGGTTACCGGCTCCCTCCCAGTGCCTTAATAAATCTGAGCCACGGGAACCGTGCAAACGAGCAAAACTCCCAGAAACTCACTGCCATCGTCAAACCCCAGCCTTCCTCCTCCTCCTCCTCACAATATCAGCACAGACAGCAGCTGGATCAGCTCAACCACTCACCACGCTCACCTTTTAAACCCACACAGGTACCAACTATGTATAAGTGTGTGTGTGTGTGTGTGTGTGTGTGTGTGTGTGTATGTATATGTGTATATACATATATATATATATGTGTGTGTGTGTGTGTGTGTGTGTTTCTTACACTCTGTGTGTGGCAGAATGGAAGGCGGGCTGCAGATTCTCAGGGAAACAGGATTCTTTCTCACAAAGGCCTGAACCAGAAATCTCAACACAAGGTACAGTGAGGAAGGTGTGTGAAGGAGTGTGTGAGTGTGTGAGATAAATGAATTAATATGTGTGTGTATGTGCACACCGATTCTTCAGGGCTCGGCTAATAAGGAGGAGGAGTTTGGTAATGTGTGGCAATCTTTGCAGACTTTACCTCAAAAACCACCTGCTCACTGGCACAACCAGGTCAGTGCATCACAGTGTGTGTAGAGTGGTTTCGAGCATCTGTGTGTGTCTATATAGTGTTTGTGTGGTGTGTGTGTCTGTAGTGTGTGTTGTTGTAATTTATCTGTGATTCTCATATATTTGTATAACAGGTTAATAAAGGACCAGCGCAACAGCAGAGCAGCGACACCTCAAGTAAACCTGTACGTTCATCATCATTATCATCATTTTCTTCATCTTACATTCATCAGAACCTCTCTCTCTCTCACACACACACACACACACACACTTTCCTTCACATGGAAATCATTATAATGAACAAACTCTTTAGGAAGGGAACTGACTATGTCTACGAGAGAGATATTTCTTCTTTTGGTGCAGTCATGTCTGTGTGGTGCCTGGCTGGTTGATAGGAGCGTTATAGACTTCTGCCTTCCTAAAATAAATCATTTTCACGCATCCGTTATATTGACGTGATCAAGCATCAATTGAAGCTCTGAATGTTTTTCCAGGTTCTGGGTGGGAATATCCGACTGCTGAAGAGAAACGAGGATTTCGAGTCCGTTGCTTCACCAAAACCCTCAAACCAGGTACTTGAATCCTCCTGAATCATATGTAATTCACTCTGAATCAAACCGAATCGACTCTGAACCGAATCGTTCGATCTGCGGAGCTGCAGGTGAACCCGGAGTTCCAGGAGCTGTTGGCCAATCTGAAGATCTCGAAGGAACCCGAAGCTCCGAAGAATTCTTCTCCTAGGGAGCCCAAAGATCAGACAGGGGAACCCGTGTCCCCCCAGTCGTTCGCTATGGTGAGTCAGTACAGGGGGCAAAAGTATCTGGATGCCTGACTGTTCGAGCTTCTTGAACATACAATTTTAAAGCTGGTGACTGAATATGGAGCTTGTCTCATTGTTTTTGTAAACTTAAATAACTTTTACAAGCATAGTCATTGAATTCTGAGGTAACTGTAGAGGAGGTTTAGGTTTTCCATGTTATTTGTACTGTACACCTGGCTATACAGGTAAATATTGGTCACCTGAGTGATGAGGTAGACAGGCATTCCTAATAAAGTGGATAGTTAGTATTCCTCCTGCCACCCCAGTGTACCCTAAAATAGCACGCCGTGTGTACACAAGTTTGCATGTTCTCCCTGTATCCGTGTGGGTTTCTTCCGGGTGCTCCTATAATCCTAAAGAATTGATAATGTTACTGCATTATTATTATTAGTAGTAGTTGTAGTATTAGTATTAGTAGTAGTAGTAGTAGTAGTAGTAAAGCTGCTCAGATCTTCAGCTCGGTCCTGTTTGTGCTCTGAACAGATGGGGACCATGATGCTAAAGGAGATGCTGAAGATCGACGGCTCAGGAGCCACAGCGGCCACGCCCAATTCCGACCCTCAGAACATGTCCCAGAATTCCTCCGATCCAGCAGCCCAGCAGCATAGACGACGCTCGTCTAAAAAACTGGGTACGTACGGACTTCTACATTTTTTTGAGGTTTTATCACCGCAATATGTAATTGTTCATGCATTTTAATGCTAAATTATTAACAATAAACATTAATATTTCTACAACAACTAAGTGTCTCTACAAAGTGAGCTTTAGAGTAAATAAAGTGCTACAGTTTCTAAACCCTAACTCCCGCCTCCACCCCTGAATCAGCCATGCTGAACAATCATCTATTCACTGATTCTTTGTGTTTAAACTATAAAAATAAACATTTATAGGCGCTTTCTTTCATGATTCGCCGCGGCTCTGGGTACATAATCCTGTGGAAATCGGGAATTAACTGTAATTCTTAGTATAAAAATCCTTCCTTAGTAATATTCACTGGTTTTGCTTCTGCAGCTGCCCGGATAAACACCCCTCAGGGTGACTCGCCCACCCCTCCGCTGCTGCCCTGCATGGCCGGCGAACTGACCAGAGTGTGCGCAGGGTTAAAAATGGGCCCCCCGGAGTTCACCTTCCTCCACAACAGACAGGTAAGTGTGACGGGGTTCTACCTGAGGCAGGTGTACGTGATGGGGGAATGATGTCTGACCCCGCTCTCTCTCTCAGGGTCTGACCGTGTGCCAGGTGAAGCTCTCCAACGGCCTGGTGCTGCACGGCCCTCAGTGCCAGTCGGAAGCCGAAGCTAAAGAGAAGGCGGCGCTCTTCACCCTCCAGCGTCTGGTAACCATCTCTCTTCTGATCACACTGTTATCGGATCAGGGCTCCAGTACTGTGCCAGTCGGAAAATTGCAGATGAAGTACAGCAAATATCATTTAATAATTAACGCTAGTGCCAAGTGGGTACATGCCCATGCTTAATGTGAGTCTTGATTACACGAAAATTTCATTAGAATGTAATCTCAGGATGTAAATGCTCTGTGTTTCAGCATTTAGATTATGTTTAATACGGCTGTGTAGAAATATTTCTCCTGCCTTTTGCTCCCTTGCAGAATTCGGTGGGCTCGTTTCCTCTCCCTCCTCCTCCTCTGTTCGCCGGGATGCAGCCCATGAGGCCGATGGCTCCTCATCCCGCCATGTTCGGACAGCCCGCAGGTGAAAGATTTGAGATTTGTGTGGGAATGTTTTTCTAACAGTACTGCATCATTCAGAGAGGTCATCCCATCACGAGCAGCCCATGTTGAACAAAACCGAACAAAAGAGGCTCGCAGTCAGACGTTCCGATTCATCCCAAAGGTCTCTGAGGCCTTGGTCACATGGTTTAACGTAGCTGCCCAAACCCGAGAGCCGCTTGTATATTTAATATCGCAAACATCCCTGTAGACCAAAAAGTAATTATTGGGATGGCCGTCTAAATACTTTTAGTCTGGTCTTCCCGGGTTTACATCAAATTTGTGCAAGCATAGTTTTACCGTGTTACTGTAAAAGAGATTAGTTCTGATTGGAGGCTATGCGGCTTGTCCCGCCTCTCCAAATACTCTAAATTAGTTATGATTGGGTCTCTTCTAACTTCTCCTGCCCTTCATAAAAACTAAATCAGTTCTGATTGGATGTCGCTCTGGTCAGACATTTTCGTCTCTTTTTTATTCATTCACGAAAGTGTCAGTTAATTTCGTCATAGTTTTTATCTTTCTATGTAGTTTTTATTTAGTTATCGTCTCATTTTTGTTATGAAAAAAAGGTCTGTTGATGAAAACTATGAGGAAAATCATTCGTCAACGAAATTAACACTGATGTGAATGCAGGGAGCGTGTGTGTGTGTGTGTGTGTGTGTGTGTGTGTGTGTGTGTGTGTGTGTGTGTGTGCGTGTGCGTGTGCGCATGAGGTCCGTTTGCTTCCATGTTCAGTTCTGATGCGTCTCTTCATCTCACGCAGGAGGGATTCTGATTCCGCACCAGGGTTACGGGCCTGTGCCGTGGGGGGTGCCGTTTCCTCCACAGACGCCTCCTTTCTACGGAGGGACGTTCCCTGGTGCCCGAGCGCCTCCGCCCGCGACCAACGTCGGCTCTCACAACCAGTTCATCCCCATGCAGGCAAGAACTGCTTTCATATAAACGTACTTTTGCAGTGCAGTAGTATAGCAGTATCCATAGGTGCAATAATTTGGGTTCTATATACTTTCCATCTTCTACTCAACAGGTGCAGCCAGACTAACCCTATTTATGTGGACACACCAATACTAGTTCCTTTCCTCAGCTGTTCTCAAGTCGAACTTTCTTTCTCTTTTGTGTGTTTTGAATCTTAGGTGACGAAGAAACGCGTCTCAGGCTGGAAGAACCAGGACTCCAGGTCGGACAGCGCCCAAACCTCCCAGCCGCCGTCCAGACCCGCCCCCGCTCCGTCCTCGCCCAAGACCCCTCCGCCGGTCAGCACACAGGACCGCGGGAACGCCCCCAGACCCGCGCACACACCCGGCTCGGCGTCCAAACGCAAACACAGGAAACTTGCGGTCAACTTCGATGCTGCTAAAGTGACGGACTGAGTCAGATCCGAGGTCGAGCTCCTCCTGAAGCTCTGATGTTTTATTGTTATTATATTTTAGATACAGTGGGGGGTTGCTGAGACAAGGAATTTAAATTTATTCGAGAATTTAGTCGTACAGTGCGTGAAGATGAAAACCTTTCTTTTAATCTTTCGTTAGTGCCAAGTGATTCGACATCTCATGAGACTCTCCAGATTTTCCCCTTTTACTCACGTCAGAGCTTCTTTTCTGTTCTGGATTTTTAAATCTTTCATTTGATGAATTAGTTTGTAAATGCAGCACGCTAGATTTCATCCGACTGTCCAGTTTGTGGTCCGTTCGAGTTCAGATCTCAGATCGCGCCGTGTCGTTACGGTTCGATCGTCGCAGACCATTTCGGAACTTGGTACCGGGGTTGACCGGTCAGTATGCTCTCTGAGAGTAACCTCTCTCAGAGGTTAAAACTGCAGCTTCAAAACAGTTCAGAGTAAAACAGCGTCAAACTGAACTAACAACTAAATTTGAGAACTAAGATTTATTCCTTAATATTGAATGAAAAAGGCACGATGGTATTGCACACAACCTTGCAGTAACACATTTCCACCACAGGGGTCACCATTTCACCCATAGCTTTAAATTAATTTTAATACAGGCTGGCTTTCTTTTAAAAACTGAAACAAATAATTGATTACACATTAAACTCTATACATATTTCATCATTGATCATTAAACGTGTGATTTGGTGAACTTTCTCTATGCATTCTCTTACCTGCCTCGCTCACTCAAACACAAAATAATCATTTTGTTTCATTATGTTTGTCCGATGCTAGATCCCCCGCCCCTTGTTTGCATGTTCTCCCTGTGTCAGTACTGAGGTACAGTGATCTCTGACATGACTTTGATTTTCGTATTTATGCTTCCATCTAGACCTCTACACAACGTTTTCTCGTTTTAAAAGCCACTAATGTGGCGGTTCTGCTTCAACATTTGCTAAGTAAATTGGAGCTTTGTTTTTGTTTTTGCATGTTCATGTAGTTAAATTCGATCATCGTTCAGTTCAACACTCACGACGGGTGTGGGTATCGTACGATTGCGATTATTTCATGTGTGCTGTGATCTTTGACATTATTTTACAATGATGATTGTGTAAC
The DNA here is from genome assembly GCA_034509265.1 of Microcambeva bendego. Taxonomy (NCBI): domain Eukaryota; kingdom Metazoa; phylum Chordata; class Actinopteri; order Siluriformes; family Trichomycteridae; genus Microcambeva; species Microcambeva bendego. The sequence goes on along the minus strand of JAYDZG010000027.1, from coordinate 11,894,221 downwards.
CGAGAACGTTCTCACCGAAGCTTTTGCACTCTGATCACATTTAGGTTGTGATTTAGCTGCCAGATCTGATGATGTTCTACTTATGGTGGGACAAGATTTGATCATGTCAACACAAATCGAAGGCGTAACCAGGGCCATAAAGTTCCACTGGACAAAATTAATGTCGGGTCCAAAACACAACTGAATACTTCGGGTCAGAACTTATCAGACGACCCGGTGCTCCACGTTCTGATAACGGGCTGGGTGATTCAGGCAGAAACGATTTCCTCGTGTCTTGCCGTCATTTGTTTGTCATAATTATCATTACTAAATTTAAATTTTATAATTAAATGATTTTATTATTTTAAGGCAATGATTCTAGCTTTACTTAAGTTTGTTTTGGTTGTGTTGAGGCGACAGTGATCTGAAAATGGACTCATTCTGAGTCATTTTAGGTTTGTTGTGCTGCTATTTTTGTACAATTTGGAACTAGCTGCTTTGCGAAAAAGCTGATTAAAGTTCCCCACTTTTTTGTTTGAGATCTTTTACCCATGAAATTTGAAGCCTTGTTGATCTGTTTGGATTTGATTTTATCATCTGATCATGTTTATGAGATGTGTGGATGCAGACAGAGAGCTCAAGATACTCTAAGCACGCCCCCATACTGATTGTACAGATTTAAAATATCCTTATACATGTATACATACACTATATAACAAATTTCAGCCCTACTTCCTATTTTTGACTCTTTTTTTTTGAAAGTCTCCTGAGCATCAGATGTTTATCATGAGATGATTTTTGTTTAGGATATTTTTCACCCACAATTTTTCTCTTTACAAAACCGAATGCTGCTTTATTTGGTTTTTAAAATGCATTTGGATTGAATCTGGATTTTATGTGCCATTTTAAAAACAGGTCTCTGAGATTTTTCCACATGAGGTCTGTGTGTGCTGTGTTATTTTCAGGCTCCCGCTTTGGGCGCGTTGTATACAGACATTTAATAAACGTTTGTTGTCCCAAAGAATCGTGTTCTTTGTTTATACTTTAGAATTGGTACATTGTGGAAGTGTGTAAAGCTTTTATTGACTGGAAAGGTCTTATTAATACAATTTACTTTTCAAACATAGGTCAAGCAAATATCTGCAATAAAAACTGTAAACCAACAAGCTGCTCCTTCGGGAAGCTGAAGCTGTTTACATGGGTGATATTACTATTCAGGACAGACCAGACATTTGCTGGATGTTTTTAAAAAAATCATTTTGGACAGTATTGGGTCATGAGTCATTTAATATGTTTGTAAATGTTTTAATATGACTTTCTTTTAAAATAACTGCTCAATTTGAAAAAAATTGCTAGGCATTAATTACACATCAAATGTTAAAACCCTCTAGGTTTAAAAAGTAAAAATAATCCACAAATCATTTACACCGGTCAAAGGCTTCATGATGACGGCAGTCCAACATCCCAAAGTCCACAGGCAGGTTTGTGGCAGTATATAGTTATTACTACATGCCTCACCATGCTAAAAATGGAGTAGGAAAATCAATAAGTCCCATCTAAAGGTCAAAACAACAGAAAATAATTTCATCAACTAAAATTGATGTTTAATGGTAACTCCTAGGATGATCATTTATAATAATCGATTATTTGATTTTTCTGTCTGTAAAATCAATGCGAGTGTGATTCTAGTTTATACTAATTAGACGTTAATTAATAGTGTGTGATTTGGGACGCGACCCAAATGGTGCACTGTGTCTTTAAGAACTTGCACACCCACTAATCGGGTGATGTGTGACGCAGAAATTTCTTTTATTTCTCTCCAATAGGCTTCTTTTCGGTAGTTACAAAATGAATCAAATCCGTTATGGGGTAAATGTGCAGTAAACATGTCATTTATATTGAATAAATGTTTCATAAATGTTTAATAAACGTTAACCGAGAAACTTGGTGAGAAAGTGACTCGCGCGCGCTGGTGCTGAACTGAAGCTCAGATTCGATTCAGTTTGATAGAAATCAGACTCCAAGA
>JAYDZG010000027.1:11820714-11837904 GCA_034509265.1 Microcambeva bendego | reverse complement strand
CGATCAGTTCACTTATTCTAGGCGTCAAAACAAAAACCAAACCTATAATGTTTATTTTTATCTTTTATCACCTCCCCGGAAGTCGAGGCTTTACTGTAATAATATAAACAATGTCGCTCTCTCTTTTTCCGTGCAGGACAAGTTCGAGTCGGGACCGGGGTGACCGGGAACGCTTCGACCGCCTGGACAGGCGGGACAGTCGTGAGGACCGGGATCGAGGTCTGGACCGGACGCGCGCAACCATCACCAAGCGCAGCTTCAGCAGGGAGAGCGAGGAGCGCTCGCGGGCCGGAGACGTGAGGCGAGTCGCCAGCATGACCACAGAGAGGGACAGAGGCAGCCGCGATCGAGGCAGCAGGGACCGAGGCAGCCGGGACGGGGCCGCCAGCAGAGAATCCTCAGGTGTGAACTTTACTACTGCACTGCTGCTGAGGTCCTAGGTTCGAGCACCTTGTAGTTTCCATCAGCTGGTCAGACCTCTACAACCCTGCACCACATGGCAAACAGTCTTAGCCAAGACGTCTGTGTGATTCATTACTGCTTTGTTTCCATTGATTCGATGGAACCTGGACTCACACAATACTCTCTTTAATGAATTTTTATGCCTTGCCACTGCACTTTCTTGGTCAGGGTTGCAGTAAGTCTATCATTTCAAAAAATACTGTGATCCAGAATTTTGGTCGTTCTGACCTACGTTTGTGGTTCCCTGCAGTGAAACGGGAAGCGGCTCCCGTTCAGCCCGCGCCTTCGAAACCCGCCCTGAGCGAGGAGGAGCTGGAGAAGAAATCCACCTCCATCATCGAGGAGTACCTGCACATCAACGACCTGAAGGTAAACAAACACACACGTCCACGGCCGTCCACGAGGGGTCTCGTTCGTTCCTCCTGACGTCGCCCGGTCTCTGCACCGTGTGTCCTGCAGGAGGCGGTACAGTGCGTGAAGGAGCTGAACAGCACCCCCCTGCTGTACGTCTTCGTGCGCGTGGCCGTGGAGTCGACGCTGGAGCGCAGCACCATCGCCCGCGAGCACCTGGGCCTCCTGCTGCATAAACTCCTCAGCACGGGGATCCTCCCAAACGAGCACTACCACAAAGGGTACACACCCATCCCCTCCCGAAATCCCTCCAGACTCCTTTCTTATTCGAAATGCTGGAGTTGTGACCCGGCTCTGGGTTTTTTCAGGCTCCAGGAGATTTTGGAGATCGCCGACGACATGGCCATCGACGTCCCGCACATCTGGCCGTACCTGGCTGAAATCATCACACCCGTCCTGCGCGACGGAGGGATTCCCATGGGGCAACTCTTCAGGTGGGCGTCTCATCTTGGTCGGAAGTTTTCACGAGAATAAATAACTAAACCCGTTAGTGACCATTTTGGCTGAAACATCAGAAAAATGAATCCCAGTGGTCCAACTCTGGAGCAACGGTTTAGGGAAGGCCCTTACCTGTTTCAGTTTAACTGCCACGGTTTCCAGAAGGTTTTTTCAAGAGAATGAAACGATTAAAAAACATTAATTTATATACTTTAATCAAAATTTATAAAATTGACGCTTGTGAAATGTGGAGCCTCCACAAGGGGGTGTGTGTGCTCAATAAAATCTGTTGATTTAAGTCTTGGTGACACAAACACTCAACACTTTAACTTGCTCATAGTTTGTTGTTCAGTTGTCTGTAAACTTCTGACCTGCTGTAATAATGCTTTGATGTGTTTTTTTGGGGGGGGGTGTAGAGAGGTGGCCAAGCCTCTACAGCCCATCGGGAAAGCCGGACTCCTGCTAGTCCAAATCCTCAACCTGCTCTGTAAAGAACTGGTAAGCGCTCACACACACACATTCCAGAAATAACAGGACACACCCTGACAGAATCAGCCGTGTTCTCATACACACCTCTCTCTCTCTCTCTCTCTCTCTCTACAGAGCCACAAAAAAGTGGGAGCGCTGTGGAAGGACTCCGGACTGAACTGGAGAGATTTCCTTTCTGAAGAGCAGGACGTCCAGAAGTTCATAACCGAGCAGGTACAGATCGCTGTAGGGTGTGATTAGAAAACCTAGCGAGCCGCCTCGCTCCCTGTCTGACTAGTGAGAGCTCTAATAAGTCGTCAGTTTCTTATTTGCATCAGAGTAGTAATATTATTGTATATCAGTCATGTGTGTTTTATAATTTCATATTAAATGGGAAACAAACTTGTATTAATAAAAACGTACATTTAAAATATTTAGAAAGGTTTGGGTGGTGGTTAATGGAGGTTTTATGTGCTCCTTAATTGTGTTTAGATTCTTTCTTGTGGATAAATAGATTTAACATACAAAAATAATTGAACCGAGTACCTTTAGACGTCGAGACTCCAGGGCATCTATATGTACGAATGTCTGGTTTTTATCGTCTCTTGTAGAAGATGGAGTTCACGCTGGACGAGGAGTGTGAGAAGCCCTGTAAGAAGGAGCTCAGCGCCGAGGAGCTGAGGAGGAGTATGGAGCGCCTCATTCAGGATAAATCGCCCAACCAGAGAATCTACGACTGGGTGGAGGTAGTGTGATTCTCTCCTCCCTCCTCCTTCTCGATCCTGATGTCTGCGTGACAGAGGCATCTTAAACTTTCTTGTTGTCATTTTCTGCAGGCTAACCTGGATGACCAGCAGATGGCGTCGAGCCAGTTTGTGCGGGCGCTGATGACCAGTGTGTGCCAGGCTGCAGTCATCTGTGAGTGCAGCTGGTTTGTTCTGTCTCTGTCGATGGGGCCCCGCCCAGTAACTCACCACGCCTCTCTTGACCCTCTGTTCCAGGCGAGAACCCTTACAAGGTGGACATGGATTTGATTACCCAGAGGGCAAAGCTGCTGCAGAAGTACCTGTGTGACGAGCACAAGGAGCTGCAGGCGCTCTACGCCCTCCAGGCTCTCATGGTCCAGCTGGAGCAGCCGGCCAGTAAGTGAATCCATCAGCTGTGTTCATCCCGGTCAGGGTCGCTGCCTGTCCTGAGCCACTGTGAGACTGGGGTGCATCTGCCTAGATGAGCAGCCAGTCAGCAGCACTGCTGAGATTCGAACTCTGATCTCGGATGCCGTGTGTGTCATGTTGAGGGTGTCTGGCACTAGGTGGCGCACTCAGTTTGCGTGTTTAGGCCCCGCCCAATCCTAGCAGGTGCCTAAAATCAAAGTGATTCAGTTTTTGGAAGGCAGCGACTTTGGGAATTTGTGCCCCTTCTGTCAATCCATCAAGATCAGTCCTTTTCAATTCACATTTTTTCACCCATCTCTCTCTCTCTCTCTCTCTCTCTCAGATCTGCTGCGAATGTTCTTCGACACGCTGTACGACGAGGACGTGATCAAGGAGGACGCCTTCTACAAGTGGGAGTCCAGCAAGGACCCTGCCGAGCAGGTGGGCAAGGGCGTGGCCCTCAAATCCGTCACCGCCTTCTTCACCTGGCTCCGAGAGGCCGAGGAAGAGTCGGACCACAGCTGAGCTCCTGAATCGACTCTGAACTGATTCATTTAAGACTCGAGATAAACTCTAACTACAATCAATTCTTTACCCCAAACCTTCCAAAAAAAAAAAGAAAAAAGGAAATATATATATAAATATATATCTTGTGATGAAGCAGAAGTGAATAAAAAAGGTTTTCGGGGGGGTAAGCTGAACACTGATGAATTGTATTTATGACACGCCCAGGTTGTAGGCGGGTACAGTGCCCACCTGTGCTGCTTTTAATCCACACTGGTGGGAGGTGCCATGCCAGTGTACTTGACTGACCATGATCATGCCCCTCATAGCTCTTACCTAGGCACGTTGTATTTTCTCTTGTGTGAATGCCACGCCTGGTGGCACAGGTGAGTATTGAATGATTTTCTTTTTTTTATTGAATGCCCACCCCAAAAAAAACTGACCCCTCACCCTTCCTCTGGAGTCCCGGGGACTAATTTTGAACGGACCTGTTGGTGCTGCCGGAAGAGCCATCCTTGTCCTCTTGTTACCCGTGTGGCTTTTTTTTTTCTTTTGAACCCCATGTTCTGTTAATATAAATCATGAAAATATGAAACTTGAAGACGAGAGTAACCGAGACGAGAACGACCCCTGAACCCTTTTGTACTCCTGCAGCTTAAGGGAGACATTTCAGGAGGGTTCTGTACACGATTCCTTTAACTTTTACTGCTCAAGCTGGAATGGATGGGGAAAAAATGGAGGAATTGAAATGAACCTTACCCACCACCACCCGAAAACAAAGAGATCCGACAGGAGCGGCTGTTCCTCTGTCCTCTATATTTAAGATTGTTTTTCTTCCAGCTGGTGTGAGGTGCTTCACAATCCATTTATTACACTTTTATTGAGAAGAAAAATGTAAATATCTGTTATTTTTTGTGTTTTTTTTTCCTTTCCTTTATTATTTAAGGATTATTCTTTCATGTCAAACTGGAAACCGCTGCAGAAACATGACGTCCAAAATAAAAGATTATCAACTTGCAATAAACAATCAGGCTTCTGCACCGTATTCTTCCGACATTAAACGATTGTTCACCTCGCTCTATCTGTCAAGTTCCAGAAACACACGACTCACTAAAAGTTCAGGATATCAGGCTTTCAGGTGAAATGTATGGAACAAGTAAAATTCATGCTACACTGATATATCGTGGCAGTCGGACAGTTAAAATGCACCTTGAACATCTGGAGCATTGGGGTCCATGAAGTTGAAATTATTCCTGGTTTGTTCATACAGAGGTGGAATGGCTGGATTAATGATTTTCCTAACGTAGTGTGGGTGGGTCACTATTCAAATAGTGTAGGCCAGTTCTGTTTTAACTCTACCACCACCAAAGCAACAGTGGCGGATGCATAGTGCTCTCCATATCTCCAACATGGTTGGCGGCCATCATTTCAGCTCGGCATGATTGGTTGGTAGACCTTAATGCTTGAATGTAAACTAAATTTGAATCAGCCACTCGGATTGTTCCAACCGGTTTATCCTGACTGACTTACTGCTCCAATGTATTTTCATTAGAACCAGAATTACATTTAAAGTTCTCAGAACCTGTTAGTCAGGAACTTCACGCAGCCTCCAGTCTGACATTAATGTTTTGATTATTAATTCATCCTTATGGGGGATTCGAGTGGATCTGGACGATGTGAATGTGTGAAAAACTAAAGTAGGTTTTCCATTTCATGAGCCAAAATCTGATGGAAGAGAAAACTCTTAATGATATAAACCTGTACACGAGGGTTTATGATACTGCGTACACAGCGAGATTACACGAGTCGCTTAAAAATTGGCAAAACCCAGATTTATAATATTATATAAATATATAATATATGAGAGAGGGAAGATTCCATTTAATATTTATTACTTTTATTTTTGTTAATTTGGTTACTCTTTAAAAAGATTTCTTTTAAAAATCAAGTTTATTAAATAATAAAAGTGAATGACGTGATCTGGAACGAGTGCTTCGACCATGGTCTGTTAATGAGAGGAAAGGTAAAGCAGCAATTTGTATTAATAATAATAATGTAACACCACTTGCTGAGCGATGGAGGAGGTCCTTGACTTGATGTTAGTTGCCAGAAAAATACACAAACTTGGGTATCTTCGAGAGGCGAAAGATAATATCCTACACCGACCCCACTGAGATGTCCAGCTCTGAAATTTAATCACAGGTGTGCTATCGACCTGTCTGGGCGTCCAACTGGAACATTTGGCAGATGGCAGTAGCTTACTACTGCAAAGATGATTGGTCGGTGGTAGTGCTGTATTACACCGTCTGCTGGCTGATCGATGGTACTACACAGACGGGTTTACAGATAGGTGAGTGGCAGCTCTCTGTTTAAACCTGCCCACAATGTGAGGAAAAATGAAGATAAATCCATAAAACAAGTGTTATTATAGTTATGCTTAACCTTTTTATATTTCTGAATAGTAAATATTGACACTTTAATATTGTTAATGATATTCAATATTTCCCCCCATATGCTCCTAGTTCTTCTGCATTATGCAGTTTAATTGCATTTTACTTTTACGGATTTTTACAGATTTAATGTATTAATTAAATAAAAAGTTGCCTTGAATTGTGCAGGACGTGGATAAATCACGCAGAAGATGGAATTACTGCCCACACTTTAGTACAAGCCTACAGTGCAATGAATGATTAGCTGCAGATGTTTATCATGCATGATGATCTCGTGTAGTGATGATGAGGAGAAAGATGATGATGAAGGAGGTGTTGGTATCTTTAAGGAACAGGTGGCTCTGGGTGTCTGAGGCAGTGACGCGCTGCTGAGAGAAACCATGAATCCATCCTGCTCTCCTCCTCTTTAAAGCCCAAACCCTGCACCTCCTACCCCTCATGAAGTCTTCTGTACCCCTGCGGAACCGAGCCGGGCAGTATTAGGGGGTAAATCAGTTCCTCTGGATGGTGACCGGTGTGGTTTTGGGTGTGCGATGCTCCTGACCGTTTTACCCCAGCTCGGTTTGAAGGTACGGTCCTCTCCTCCTACGCTTTTCATCTCTGTGTCCGATGGCGTTTGTGCTTTGATGTTTGTCTGTTGTTATTAGATTTTAGGAGGGCTTCTGTGTACATTAGGGATGTTAAACGGCGCTGATGCATTTTTGGTGAATGATTTTTGGTTTATGCGCCATTATCGGAGAGTAGATGCGACTGCGGCCGCTCCGTGTTGCCTGGATACAGAACCGAGCGGCTGTGTCTCAATCCGCGCTTCATCCCACATACCTCACATCTACATCCTACAGATCTCGCTACAGTTCATCCACATCAACAACCTACTGACCTACTAGGACTACAAACCTACTGACCAAACTCATTTACATCTAGACCCTACTGACCACAATACATCGCCATCAGCAACCTTCTGACCAACCACATGTATTAACACGCCACCGACTTCACAACTGACCAGCTAGATCTGTATTGATGCCCTTCAGACCTCACTACTGACCGTCAGCATCCGTATCAATGACCTACTGACCGACTACAGACCAGCTGTAGATAACACGCATTTATAAACATTTATTAACACACTACTGACCAACCATGTCTATTTCACCAACATCAACACACATATAAATGACCTACTGACCAACTACTGAACAGCTAGATTCATATCAACAACCTACTGACCTACTAGATCTTCATCACCACGCTACTCACCCAACCCAACTGACCTCACTACCACCACCACCACCACTACCAGCTAGATCCTCCACTCCTTCAACACCCATCATCCCCTTCCCCTGATCTGGCTTACAGAGGGAGTTTGGAGCTCAGTAGTTAGACCTGATACGGGTTATGTTATGATCTGCTTCATGTTTGAACGGTGGTCCTTGTCTTCACGGTTGTGAGCCGTGTGCGGAGGTCACGGCGCCGTGCATTATTAACAGGGACTGTTTGTGTGGGCAGATGTTGCACAGCTGCCTCTCCACCGTTGCTCGGGGGTTGGAGAGCGCTACAGGAAGCTAATGACGCGTTTTCGGCGGGACCAGCTGCCTCGCCTGTTGCTATAACCACGTTCAAAACGCCGGCGTGAAGAGAGTTGAGCTCAGGTGGCTCCGTGGGATCCCTGTGTCACACTCTGAATCTCATCAGATCAGATCTGTGATCCAGTTCCAGAATTGTTCCAGGATGGGAATGGAGACTCGGCGGCTGCATTTATGCAATTATAGAGAAATTAATATAGGTTTATGGTTCTTTGGTGCAGTTTAACAGAAATACTGATGAATACCTACAGTGATTATTATTATTATTTCATTTATTTATTATTGATTTAGAAAATATTAAATTTAAACGGGATGAGTGTGTACAGCTGACTGCTAGACCTCTGCTGGCTGATCGCGGTGCTGCACCGAGACACCCGCTTTGTACACAAGGGCCTTCCCCGAAGTGTTTCAGAGGGCGTGGCTTATTTACCTGGACAGAATACGCGTACGACTCCAACACAGACATATCGACAAGGCTTTAGGGAAGGACCGACTGTACAAGAATTTCCAGCTGAGGTAGAGGAACCGGCTACGACTAAACTGGCAGAGAAAGGAGAAGATGCAGAAATGAAACTCTGATAAAACGATTTGGACTCTTGGTAATGAAAAGCGGGCGAGAGATTCTGGGTCACTTTGTTATTTGGGTCGAATATTTCAGCGCAGTGACGAGCGAGGCGATAACGAGGTCAGACAGCTGCGCTTATTTTTTAATAGTATAAAAAAAATAATGAATGCAACCTCAAGATCAGTCCATGAAATGATTGCACTCATAATTCTGCAGCAACAGTTTAGGGAAGAACGCTCTCTGTTCCGAAATGCCTCCACCCCTGTGTCCTGCACTCTCTGAAAAGCTTTGGGCTGAACCGGAACATCGACTGAGCATCAGTGCCGGTCTTGTGAGGACTTCTTGAGAAGATCACACACTCTGTTCAGTCATGTATTGTATGTATGTGTGTGTGTGTCTCTCTCTCTCTCTCTTTCAGGTTGATGAAGCTGTCGACATGCTTCCAAAATCCAGAAAAGCTCTGAGCATCCAGGAGATCGCCGCTCTGGCCAGATCATCGCTCAACGGTCAGGCGTCCCAGTACTGACCTCAGAGTTCTTGCTTTTATGATGTATTGGGTTCTGTTCTAGAATCGCCACTGACCCCCTCCACCTCCTCTCCTCTCAGGTATCTCTCAGGTGGTGAAGGATCACGTGACCAAGCCCACGGCGATGGCTCAGGGTCGAGTGGCTCACCTGATCGAGTGGAAGGGTTGGTCCAAACCTCTGGATCCATCATCAGCAACTCTGCAGTCTCACTTTAACCTGTACTCACACCTGAGTGAGGGAGAGCAGGAGGCACGCTTCGCTGCAGGTGAGTGTGCCTCCCCCGACACCCACACGGTTATAATGTGTCTGATGGAAACCATGAGACCCGCCCACTTCTGTATTCATTTATTCATTTAGTCAGTGTTACTTTTATTATTTTATAAGAACTTTTATTTAGACTTTTATCTCAGGTTTTTATTTTTTTCTAGATTATTTTTTAACATTTTAACATTTTAATTTAATTTTAGATTTAATTTAATTTGTATGTTTTTATTTATTTATTTTCCTTTTATTTAGACTTGTATTTACTTTTTTTTTTCTTTAGACTTTATTTTCTTTTTGACTTTTGATTTTCTTTTAGACTTTCGACCATGTTTCCCGCTCTTTTTGATTCCCCGTGCTTTTATTTTGGTAGGCGTGGCCCAGCAATTTGCGATAGCCGAAGCGAAGCTACGAGCCTGGAACTCTGTGGACGAGGACGACGGGGATGAAGATTGTTTTGACGAAGATCTCGGTCAGAGTAACGAACTCACCGTCGCCACCCAGAGCTCAGGTACGAGCACACCGCCTCGGGTCATGTGACCCAAAGTATTTTTGTTAGGGACAGTAATCAGCGTCAGGATTGAACCATCATTACAGGTCATATGAAATGTATTTGACTCCTCCCACAGATTGCACGCTGTCCAATCAGGAGAGCTCGAGCCGGTGCGGGACTGAGGACGAAGAGCCCGGCTTCATCGGGATGACTTCCGACCCCCAGGAACCCGCCGAGGAGCTTCCGACGGGCCACACCCGTAAGAAAACGCTCCGGGCTTTGTGGAGCCGGGGCGACTCCTGCTACCACTCGTTCTCCGACTCTGTGCTCTCCCCGGAGGAGGACGACGTATTTCAGGAGGTCTTGTGCTGGTACAGCGTCCTGGATCAGGCCGGGGCGGAGTCCTTCGACGAGGAGGAGTCAGAGGAGCGTGAGGCGTCAAGGCAGTGATCCTCATAATCACCTACTTCGTCTGTCGTTTGTCTGTGTATAAACATTCGTTCGGTGTCACCTCCTCCTCCTCCTCGTCCTCCTCCCCCTCCGTCCTTTTATTTTCTGGTGCATTTTCAATCTGTCCGAGTGAAACCAGAACCTGAATCCAGGAGGAAAGACTTTTTTGAAATTAAATTGGAGCTGAATGAGACAATTAAAAGTTCAAAAGTGTGTGGACACTTAAGTGTGGGACAAAAAAACTGCCCCGCCCTGCTCCCTCGGTAGAGCTCGGTAATCGGACTGGCAGTCTCACTCTCGTCAATCGGGGCGGGGTCAGAGTGAGTAGAGAGGAAATGTGTTCAAAATGCGATGGTAATATCACCGAGCTGCTCCCACCTAGTGGTCATAGAAGAGAACAACACCAAGCGTTTGTTCCAAATGTAATTGCTTGTGTGGTGATCTGTAATTATTTATTCTTTCTGTGAGGCCGGGTAATAAGTGACCCATGGACCGATCATTAAATATGTTTGAAGTTCATCGTTTGAGTGCAATTTGAGCTCATCGAAAAAACGTCGTCTGATAATCGTCGTATTGATAAAGTATCCTGATCGTACCGTTACACTTATCATCTCTAAAGTCTCGAGCGGCGCTCCCCAATCCACGGACCAGCGGGGGCAGGAGGATTTAAAAATAGAATATTACACAAAAAAGGATGAAAAATCATTGCTTCCACCTAGTGGGTACAGGATGAAATAACACCAGCAGTGTGTCGAGATTTGCATCGCTTGTGTAGCGCTGTTTGATGATTTATTCTAGATAAATGACCCATGGTTCTGGGACTGCCCTCCCCCTCCCCCCAGGGATTGGAGACCACTGCTCTGGATTCTGAATATTTGAGCCTCGTTGCTGTGTGACGTCGACCCTCTCGCCCCGGTTTGTTTTGATTCTCTGCTCCACTGTGACGACTCTTCTCTCGGCGGGCCGGTGGCGCCCGCGGTCCGTCCTCGCCGTGGCCTCGTGGTGTAACCGTGGACTGGTGACGTCACTGTGTACGTGTGCATGACCTCGTGCGAATGTTTCTTTCTCTTTTGTACTTCTTTGTACGAGGAGCCGTCACGGCGGCATTAAAGCTGATGAGTGTCACGCCCCGGCGTCGTTCTTCCGCCGCTGTCAGACGAATGAGGAGGCAGACTGACTGGATTGAAATGTAACTCTTTATTATACAGATGTACAAAATTAGATTCCGTGTGCATATTCCACGTGTGTGTGTGTGTGTACAGGTTATTAGCATTCAGGAACGCGAGCACAGGCTTATTGCTTTACCTCTACGATAATGTGCGGCCTGTTAGCGTACAGTACACATGAAACACCACAAGAGGGCGACTTGACGCCCTTCTGAAATCTAACAGCAGGATCAAACCGGACAAACGAAGGACAACATGCACGGGTGTCGCCCGGATGCCAGCCGTTCCATACGTGGGACTCGAGGGTCTCTGTGTGACACCATCCGTCAGCCAGCAGAGGGCACGACTGCAGCAGGCATGAGGAATGCCCTCTGCTGGCTGATAGATGGCGCGGAACAGAGACTCAGGAGAACATCGGCATCCGGGTCACAGAACGAATTCCATCAAACAAAACAAACATCATTTACTGACAAAACATGACGTGAACGATCGATTATGGCTCGCTTCAAAAAGAGAAATTATTATTGCACAAAATATTTCAAAATAAATATTTTAAAAATAAATAAGTCAAAGCTTTTGCAGCTGGAAGCTGTGCTGCTGCAATCAAAGTGCTCATAAAGGCAGGTAAAATAATCCATGATCCGCACCAGTATGTAAAATCATAATTACATAAATAAATAAATAAATAAATAAATAAATAATTAAGTACATAAATATATGATGATGATTATCCGTTCAGTCGCAGCCGACTCTCGGTCACTTGATGGATCATCGATCCATGAAGTATTTCGGCAATGATAGTGGAGTAGTTAGTACACAAATAAAAATGTTCAGCAAATAAAACATATAAACAAACACAGCAGCCCAGATAATGAAAATAATTCCTCATGGATGATCATGACTGGCGTTGGGTGCAGGTTCTGTGCTCGCCCAGATAAACCGGAGCAGTTCGACTGTGTGGATGAAAGTTTTCTTCACACTTTGAGTGCGACGCGGTGCAGTAAAACACTCCAACTCAGACTAAGAGCTACAAAAGTGTTCGATACACGACTCACCGACCTGATGAAGGAAGTAGGTAGTGTGGTGAGAAATCCTGTAACCCGGATCATTTACCTGAACCTGTGTGTGTGTGTGTGTGTGTGTGTGTGTGTGTGTTTTATCACGTTCATACCACGCAAGAGCCACGTGGGTGTGAACGATGCTAATCGATGTCATCAACATAACATTTAAACCAGTCATTACTCTGAGCTCAGTGTGGGAAAAGCATGAAGTTGTTTTACAGATCGATCATATTCTTATATTTGTTCATTCTTGGAGAGACGATCTGTTACTTGCCGGCTAAGTTAGCAAACATCTTCCGCTAAACCCATCAGCAATAGAGGAGCACTAAGCGTGTTGAACGAGTGAACCCGTGTGTGTACTAATGTCCCGGCCGGTCTCCTCACACCACTGAGCTTTTCTTTCGTACCGTTCTTCTCTGCGTTGTTTTTGCTCTCTGAACGTCGGCGTGATGATTAGCGGCTAAATTTAGCTTTGATAATTGTAGCTTAGCTCTGAGACGCTCGTTCTTATAGAGGAAAAGTGTCGCTCCAGACGGGACGTGGGTTCAGTACGGCTGAGTCACACACACATTCATTCTCTGAGTGTGTGTGTAGTGTAGGCATGTGTGTGTGTGCGTGGGGGGCACGTTTGAGCATATCTGAATCTTGTCAAGGAACTTCAATTATATATCACGATTATATTTTACATTCAGTAGTTTAAGAAAAGGGCCATTTACTTTTCCTCTGTTAAAATGAAGTGTGTGTAGTGTATGACTAAGTGTGAAGTGTATGAAGGTAATAGTATGAGTGTGTTAGTGTATATTATGTATTGTAAGTGTGTGTATCTACACTATGTGTGTAGGTTGTGTGTTATTTAAAGTGTGTGTATAATTTGAGAGTGTGTATTATGTAAAGTGTGTCTAATTAAACGTGTGTGTAGTGTATTATGTGCTGTGTATGAATGTACTGTGTGTAGTAGTTGTGCATTAGTGTGTGTGTGTGTTGTGCTTAATGTGCTTTACTGCTGGATTTTATCTAAGTTTTTTCTCACCCTGAATTCCTTTTGGGGTTCCGGTTCATTCCTCAGATGAGCCCGCCGGGACCTACACCTGTGTTCTCTTCATATGTGTTGAATTTACATCGTGCAACAGCGACTCCTAGTGTCCGCTCGGGGTACTGAGTGGGCGGCCTGTTGCGTTCCTCCGTACGTTACAGTGAAACTCGTCAACGTTTAAATAGCTGCTGTGATCAGGTCAGTCCAGCAGGTGGCGATGATGCGTCTGGTTTCGGATAACATATTGTTATATATCGATCACAAATCATGTAAAATAAGCGATTTACACTAAAACTAGACTTTGGACCTTGGGATAAAATTAGACAATAACACCTAAATTAGAATCCTTGTGTAGTAATCTGTCAGTATTTATTCTTTCTGTGTGGCCTGGTAATAATAACTCATGGACCGGTATCAGTCGTTGATCCGGTGGTTGGGGACTTCTGCTGTACATTATATTGACCTATAGGTGGAGCTAGTGCTCGTATTGGCCGAATTTAGTGTGGAAGATGCTACGCAGGGCCAAAAGTATGTGGACACCACTGCATGAGCTTGCTAGAGTGATGATAACAGTATCTGGTCCTCTGACAAACCTTACATAGTTCCCGTTTACATTGGTTTAAGAACGTGTATCGCCACCTACTGGCTGGGCATGATCACGTCCAGCACCCGGTGTAGTCCGAGAAAAGCTACGTTTAAAAGCGTGCCATTTTTATGTGGACAGCGTCTCACTGTGGTGTGTTTCATTTGTACATCGTGACCGGATCTGTGCTGAGGATGATGCGCCGGTGCTGTAGCATGCTAGTCTGCATCCGGAGACCGTTGCTGGTCGTCATTCGGGCCGCTCCTGGGCGTTTTCAGGTTCGATCTGACACGCTAGCTCGTGGTTCGGGTTCACCTCGTGCTCGCTCGTCTCAGAGAGGTTCTCCGCCTCCGTCTCCAGCTCCGATCGGGTCTCCTCTGGGGCCGAGGCTTCTGATTGGTCCTCGCTGGGCAGGGCCTCGGTACAGTCTGTGTCATTGAGCGCGCTGCTCTCGGACATCTGCTCCGGCTCGTCCTCCGCCAGCTCGCCACCCGTCTCCGGTCCCCGTGGCAACATGCTCCGGTGTCGACTCCAGAGCTTGTGCAGCTCGGTGACCTCAGAGACGCTTGTGCTGGTGCCGCTGTCACGGAAACTGGCCAGTGGGGGGCGCACCTTCACCCCGGTCACAGTCACCGAACCCTCGATGGCCTTGCGTAGCTGCGGGAACAAGAAAAGAAGGATTAGCTGCAACTAGAGGAGGCAGAAGTACGCAAATTCTAGTACTAGAAATCTGGTTAAATAATTACTCAAGAAAATTATGAAGAATGCATACATTATTTTTACTCAGGCAGAAGTATAAAAGTACATCACCATACATGTATTTTAAGTAAAAAAGTAATTTTAGAGAGAAATCTATTTTAAGTCAGTTTTGTGAGCAGAATTTCTTTTTTAAAGTTGGAGCTACATAAGCCAATCACACAAAGGGTTCATCTATTAAACATTTTCTTACCTAGTGGAGACTCATTTAATCCACACTGAAACAGGAACTGTAACCAAATTTTACCTTTAATAAAACTTTAATAAATAAAATTTTGTTTACTCCTAAATGACATTCAGCCACTTCAAGACTACCGGTATTATAATCGATCATTTATAAATCTATAATTACAGTGTTTATATCATGAAAATCATAAATGCTGCTCACCTGACCTTCCAGACCAAATATATTTACAGATTATGTAAATCCAGATTTAACTACGTTTGTCCTTCTAATTAATGAAAACTTAATTTATTCTTCCTTAATTTATGAATGTTCGTTCATTAAGCTGTTACTTATACAGCCAATCAGAAGAGAGATTAAAAGTCCTCCCGAAGAGAACAGATGAACCGAGTCAGCAAAACGAACGAATCTTTAGCACAGATAAGAACACAGATTTGATTTCACTGAGTCATTTGAAAAGAGTCATTTGGGAAAATGATTCAGTTTGCACTCACGTGCTAGATGAATCAAAATGAATAATCAATATTTAGTTAAAACTAAAGTAACGAGTCTGTAAAAGTAAAAAGTACAGATACCTAAAAAAGTACAGTAACAAGGTACTTTAACATAATGTTGGAAAAAGTATGTGAACTTTTTATTTATTTTTATTTTTTATTTTTACAGTGACCCTGGAACAATGAAGAGCCCTTCATCACGCTTCACAGCTGGAATGAGCCGTATAGAAGTTGGTAAGCAGTTTCACTCATAACTGCTGCAGTAACGCCCTCTGCTGATTTGTACGCACCTCTTTCAGAGACACCACGCCCACCAGCCTCCCGGTGCTCGTCACGTACGCGTGGTCCAGACCCAGCAGAGAGAAGATGGTGTGAGTCTGTGTGGAACGTACCAACCAACAAACAGAATTAAAGTGAAACAGACTTCCAGACCAATCAGATTGAGATGAGGTGGCACACGCATTAGCATCTGAGATAACGTCTGCCAAAAGCACTTCACTGATGAGCCTGGAATTATCTTTATAGGAATCTAGGCTTTGGAACAGAAACTTCTCAGGAGCGAGTACAGGGCGATGTAAAATACGTCTAGGTAGAGAGAGAGCTCGGTTTAGAACACACCCACTGTGTTTCAAAGTCTAGTGAGAAGCTTCTCTGAAGCCCAGGTGAACTCACTTTGTGCAGAGATGTCCGCTCGACGAGCTGGAAGGGGGCGGGGTCTATTTTACAATTACTGAAGCTGACCGGTTCATCCAGCTGTTGCTCCTCCCACTCGGCTATCTGCGGAAATAAGCACAGATGTTCTGAGATGAAAAGTCAGAGGTTTCGATCTGGAATGTCGTCAGAATTTTCAGTTATAGCCTGAGAATCAGTAGGTGGCGCTGTTGCACAGGCATAGGCGTAACTATACTGGGAACCAGGGTTCGAATCCAGTCTGAGGCCGACAGGAGCAGCAGCGCCCTCCTGCTGCAGTGTGTTGTGTTTGTACCTCGGCCGTGGACATGTCGTCCTCGACGTTCGGAGGATCCTGGAATTAAAAAAAAGAAAAATTGAACATCAAAGACTTAGAACCAAGAACGATAATCTACTTGATAATCTTTTTACCTCCATCTGCTCTTTCACAGGTTCTCCACACGACTGACTCGGAGAACCTGGATTAAAAAGAGGAGAAACCATCAAGAGAAGAAGAATGACTGGATCGATTCTAAAAGCTTCTACAGGAACACAATACTACAGTGTTTTTTAACTATTTTATTTATTCTCCCTTTTCCCTTAGTTTAGTCGTAGCCAGTTCCTCTTGCTCTGCCGGAGACCCTGATGTATGAGGAGGTAATATTCATCTAACACTCCCCCTATGACCCTTTCTTATCTTCCTAGTTTTTTTCTCAGCAGATTCCACCCACGGCCCGAGAAAAGATGAGAGACAGATGATAAAAGGGAGTAAGGTCATTGTCCATTGAGACAAATCTGAGGTGAGATGAATGGACGAAGCTTGTAGTCGTGGATACGTACTGGTGAGGGCGTCGGCCGTGCTGTTGCTGATGGACGAGACGGTTTTCAGGGCTGACTTGAGGGGGATCTGAGAGTTACTGAGCGTCGGGCTGTAGGACGATTCCTCTGTCGAGATCTGCTAGAACAAATCAGAGGGTCGACTGGATTACAAATATTTGATTCTATTCCAATTTCAACTGCGTCTCTGTAGCCAGAAATGCTCTGAGCTCTCTCACCAGGAAGCGGACGCCACGCCCAGCTTTGGGTGAGGAATTCTGGGAGATGGAGGATTCGATGTGGGCGCCGTTACCCTGCGCCCGCTCTCTCAGGTACTCCAGCCTCCGGTGTCGACCGAGCTGTTCTGAGAGGTGAGACTGGAGCTGAGAACGTTCGATGGAGCCCAGCAGGATCATGGAGTCTACAGAGAGACAGACAGATGGAGCAGACAGGGCGTGACAGGAAGAGAGAGGGCCAGAGAGAAAGAGTGAGAGAAACAGGTACAGAGAGGGGCGAGACAGGTGAGAGAGTGGGCGAGAAAATTGGGCAAAGAGGGCGAGAGAGTCAAGCCTTTTTTTGGTTGAAATTCTTAATGTTAAGTGTGGAAATATTATCGTTCTTATTAGATCAGAAGGGTTTTTGATCACGTCTCACCTTTA
>JAYDZG010000027.1:11485791-11508436 GCA_034509265.1 Microcambeva bendego | reverse complement strand
ATTATCATTGCTGTTTTTGTTTTATTATTATTACTACTACTACTGTCATCCAATGAAAATGCTTCTCACAAGACTTTGAAGTATGTGGGACTTGCACAGCTCATGCTCCTGCACAGACTGTGGCGAGTTCAGCATGTTCTCTCTGCAACTGGCAAACTGCCCAGTGTTTTTGAGTGGCACTTTGCATTCGTCCATGTCATGTAGATACACACTATATGCAAAACTCCTAATAGTGAGCACACACACACACACACACATCAGCCACACCCCAGTGTCACCTGAGAGGTTCCAATACATCACGCCAGTACTAGTCACATGATCAAGCACATGCTGAGATTTGCATGTTTGTATGTTTGCTCCAGCACTGTTGTTGGTGTTTGTTTGTATGTATGTATGTGTGTGTGTGTGTGTGTGTGTGTGTGAAGCAGCCCTAAAGCAGAAGAGGATGTGGTGATGTACACACTTGTGCAGAGTGGAATGCAAACAGCAGCCACCGGATTTGAGTGTCAAAAATACAGGCTGCTGAGCTTTAGAGAAATGTGTGTGTGTGTGTGTGTGTGTGTGTGTGTGTGTGTGTCTGTGTGTTGATGCTTTCGGGTCCCATGATGAATTTGGCATGTTCTCCTGTGTGTTTGTGTTTTTCTGCTGGGTATTTTTTTATTTTTTACTGCTGAAAAACAGTCAGAAGGTGGATTGGCGACCTGGAAATGCCTCTAGCTGTGTGGGTTAAGTGGATGCTGGAGCAACGTCTGTGAGATCCTTGCAGCGATAACAGCAGCCGCTCTTCTGATAAGGCTTCTCACTTTCAGACTTTGAAGTATGTCTGTGGGGCTGTTAGCCAGGAAAGCTGATTCCAGGGAAACTATGATTGACTATTAGGACTATAAGGAATTGACTACTGAGCTGTAGGTTATCGGTTCAAGCCCCACCACAGCCGAGTTCCAACTGTTGGGACCTTGAGCAAGAACCCTCAGGTCCTCAGACTGATTCTTACATCATAGTAAGTTGCATTGTATTAAAAATTACAAATTACTATGCTATCGGCCAGTCTGACGTCCAAACAGACGCGATCTGCCTTGTGATGGTTGGGTGCCCTGCTCAAACCGAGCTCCGGATCCGCGTCTCAGGTTTTTAATGCTCTGATGAATTCACCTGATCTGTTCACTCTCTATCCATGATGTAATGGCAGGGAAACAAGGAACCTGCAGAACTTTAATAGTTAAACCGTCTTCCTGGCAGTTCTGACCGCTGAAAGTCTCCAGCGAGCCGCCCAGGTCCCGACAGTAATGCGATCCCACGTTCTGCCTGTGAGGGATTATTAAATCATCCTCTCGGATTTCACGTCGCCGCAATTAGAGCCAAAATCTTCACTGTCAGTGTGAGTGGGTTCGACGTTTATGGAATATTTTACGTCCGAACGTATGAAGGTGAAACGCGGCCCCAGTAACCGAGCCGCTTTTGGTGAACAGGGATTTGAGGATGAGGGTGGTGTGTGTGTGTGTGTGTGTGTGTGTCAGGGGGTTGTTATAAACTAACTGAAATCTTCTGGAGGGAAAAGATAAAAGTGTGATGAAAGCCCGTCTGGCAGAGATCAGGCTCAGGTGCATTTTAACGCCTCGATGATTTAGATTCGGGGCGGCCGATCCGTCTCTGAGACACCTCGTAATTCTTGACATATGCAGGTATCACCTCTAAAGCTCACGGACGAGCGAGGCGAGGGGGGGTTTGAACCGATAACCTTTCGATTACAACTCCAGTACCTCACCGACTAGGCTACAACTGCACTAAGATGCAAAAATGTCCACATAGTTTTGACCATTTAGTATTTATTTTGTATTTGCTCCTCCTCCCTCTTGTTTACATCTCAAACCAAGATGCTAAGTCTTGCTGCCTTATTTATCAGGATGGTTTTTCCCTCTCATTGTCTCGGTAGGTTGTGCGGTCGAGCCCCGGGCGGAAGGAAGTGAGGCAGGTCGGGTGAGGCTTTAATGGTCTTCTCTTGTCTTCTCTGGAGCTTGTCATGATCGCGGCCGCCCGGTTCTACCCCATGGGCACCGACACACTTGCACGAGAAGCTCTGTAAAACACCAGGAGAACATAGACGCCGCTAAAGACGTTTAAACGCTAACAGGCGCCCTGGCGGAGCGCGGCGTGGAAGAATGAATCACTGTTCTTTAATCTGGAACTGCAGACCGCCACCGAATGTGGATTAAAGTCGGACCTTCATATAAAAAAGTTTCCATCCTCACACACATAAAGAAGTTTTGAGAAATCTGTACGTGAGCTGGAATGTTTGTAAAATGTTTAACGTGCAGTAAGGAGGCAGCGTAGGAAAGATGAAGCATCGCCTGTTGCTGTGTATTATTTCTTTAATATAATTACAACTGTTCTGGATACAACACATGAATTCAGTCATTAGAAAGGGCGTCCCAATACTTTTTCCAGCCCTCGTAATCTAAACACTCTTAGAACCGACACAAAGCATTTTATATTTATCTTTCTAAAGCTTGAATATCTCCCGTATGTTTTCAATCTATCCCAGAAGACGTGTGAAGACACGCCAACAATTCACTGCACACCTCAGTCTCAAAATTTGGGACATGAGTGTGCGGTGATGCCCAAAAAAAAAAAACACTCTCAGCAGAAAAGGTGTCATCTGATAATCCATCTCTTAAATATGAAAAAATGTTCTGGAGGAACTCTCCATGTCCACGACAGGGATCCGCCCGACAGCACGGACATCATGGTATTAAAACCTTCTCAGGTAGGACCCAACAAAAGAAAAAAAGAAAGAAGCAAATTAGCATTGGAGAGGTTTTAGGAAAAATGCAAAGGTGATGCAGTTCTGGTTATGCAAAAGATCTGCGTTCTGTCCCTCTACGTCCTCCAAATCTACATCATCACGCTCAAATATTCTTCCTTCTTATTTGACCTGCTCCCTCTTTACTCTCCCATTAACTAAAAGATGTAGAAATTGCTAATTATGCTAAGAAAGCTTATCTCATGCCTACAGCAAGGACCTTCACTTATGTAAATAAATGATTAATTATTATTCACATTGTCTGTAGGGATGATGAGGTCCAGTTAATCGAGGCCATACTTTTAGGGCTTCGTCTGTATAAAGGTTGGTTTTATGACTTCATTTTGGAGGAGACTTGGAGAAATAAGTGTAGTCTGCTCATCATGGCGAATCTTCAAAAGGTTTTCATACATTTATATTAGTGGTGTGAAGAGGTGAGGGGGGGAGGAGAAGGGAATCAGGCATGTCGGTCATGTCGAGAGATGAAGATGCCAAACACAGTTGTGTCTGTGTGGATACCCGGCCAGGTCAGTGGCTGTGCTGAGATTAAGGTGTTGAGCTAGTGCTCCGGGTAGATCATGAATTATTTTTTTGTGTGCTGTAACACAACACCTCTGTAGTAACGGGCTCACTGAACGACTTGACCACAACACCCTACTTCTCGTCTAAGACGAGCCCAATCCGGCAGGAATTCGTTGTGTCTGTGATTATTATTGCGATCGTTAATCATATTGATAGTCCGTCAGCCGCCGCAGGTCATGCTTTGCGTCCCGCAGCGTGTTTGGAAAGCAGACGGAGCTCTCGCCGTAACCTTTGACCTTTACGCCAGCGTGTGAGCTGGGGGTACAGGAAGCCCTGAGGCGAGAGAGTGTGGGAGTGTGGGAGAGAAGACGAGCTACACAATCCCAGTAAAACACAGATCACACTGTTGCTGTATTACACACTGGGTGGCACGTGCTTCTTCCTAGACACCGTCTCAGAACTGATCTGAAACCACGGTTAAAAGTTTAAATCTAAAAGTACTTTAAATCTGAAAAGGTTACAGGACTACTAATCTGAAGGTCGCTGGTTCAAACCTCAGCCCTTGAGCGAGGCCCTTAACCCTCATTGCTCAGACTGTATTATACTGTAACTGTACTGTAACTCGCTTTGGATAAAAGCCTCTGCTAAATGCTGAAAATGTAAATGTCTTCTTTAAGACAAAGACTTCTGTGAGACAGATAAAAGTCTCTTTTCTGGGATTTGTCTGTGGGAATTTCTGCCCTTGTGATTAATTTTACAGTTTATGCCAGTGCTATCCTGCAATCGTGTCTTGATAAAAGTTTCTTTGTCCTGGTAGAAAGAAAAGCACCTTGAGTGTTGTTAAAGCTCTAACATTTAACGTAGTGTCTACATAGTTTTATCTATAGTATTTATTGCTATAAGTCCAGCTGCCCAGGCTTCGTGTTTTTGTATGGCATCCACTCTACCTGCTGTGCCACCGTGCCACCTACAGTGTAACGTCGCCTTTAGTAAACACATCATGGAAAAAACGAGGAACTTTGTTCTTTGTTTGATTTGCTGTTTGGATAAGCAGCTCATGTAACGGATGAAAAGATTCAACCACAAAGAGATTCACAAACTGCACAGCTGATAAAAGAGGAACAACTTAGTGATGCAGGTGGGTGTGTGGGTGCTGCGTGGAAACATGGGTTCAAATCAGAGTCTGGGAGGGTTTTTTCCTGCCCGTGTAGGATTTCTGTCAAAAACATGAAAGTGAAAGGTGTGTGCGGCTATAAGGAATGTGATGTGTCCACATACTTTTGGCACACACATTAGCTTGTATCTGAAACTGAAACTCTATTATGTGATTTTGTAACAAACAACGTTTTATTTTTGGATTGAAGAGAAAGATGTTTGCTTCGGGACTACAGAAACATCGAGATTTGCTGACTTTGGTTTGAATTGTCGGACTAGACTCTTGGTTGGTTCTGCATGGGGTAGTTTGGTTTTTAAAACACTTATTATTAGTCCTGCAACTTAAGAGTAATCAAATGTATATGTTATATGTTTGATGCTGCAGGATGTTCGAGCTGACCCTTATGGACTTGGCTCGGTACCAGAACAATCCTAAAACCTTCAGATTTGGAACTGGAGCTGAAATCATGTTGGAGTTGATTGCAACACAGAAACTTTTGGTTCTGGAACTAATACACATTTCAGTGAAAATTTTAATATTGTTCCAGTTTTAACAATAGTGAAATGTTGCTGAATGTGGTAGTTTTTATAAACTAGGGTTAGTTATTACATATTTCCCCCGGTATACATCTTTGCACCGCAGTAAACTCCAGTATACCCCAGTTGTTTGTTGAAATAAAGGATGTTGCTACTACTTTTGCTAACTGGAGACATTTTAGGTGTTAGGAATATTGAGAAGATTTTATAATTAGCTGCTCTGATGTAAGAAAAACGGCCCACTTATGTATATGTGTGTTTAATAAATGATGGCATAGCACCAGTTGTGGGCAGAGAGAAGTGATTAGCACAGATAAGCAGATGTTTCGGACCATAGTAAACACATTCTGACACGATTGGAAGTTTTCGAAAGTGCTCGCTTTCTTGGAAAGCTGCATTTTAACACACTTGATTTAGGAGGACTTGTGAGCACTGATTCCTGATTGTGTACAATCTATAAAAACACAAGTGCATTAGAGTCCGTGTTTACAGAAGTGCTGACAATATTTTCCGTTCCCTATTTGTTTGTCCTGACAAAAACAGGTCGGTTTGGTTATTACACTCGGTAGATTAATGAACTCCGGCCATCCTCAATCATTATTCTGAGCAAACATCCTGAGCTCAGTATTTATCCATCTATATGTCCCGATACTTTAATATTCATTGTTTTATTCAGTTAGAGTAAATGTATTGTCCGTTATTGTGAAATATTAGCTTCAATGTCTGGTGAATTTAAACCCCTTTATGGTCAAAATGTGTCACTATAACGCAGGCGTAACGTTATTTGCAAGTGGATGGTTTAAGAAAAAGAAATATTTTGTGTCCACAGTGACCAGACAAAGCTGAGTCGTGTTCTTTAAAACATCTCTGACCTGCTGAGTCAAGTAGTCCAGAAGTCTCTGCTACCAGGACATTGCCAGCAGCTCTATCTGTACACAGTGTGATGAGACATTCTTCAAATCAGGATTAAAATGATTCTGCAATTAAAGCCACAGTAGATGCCAGATAACACAGCCTCCACGTCCTCCGTTCTGTTGGATTTTGGTTTTTGCCTCCTTGGACTCACAATGGCTGCCTTTGATACCTCAACTCACTCGTCTGGCCATAACGCTCTGGTTCTTATCAAAGTCCCTCAGGTCCTTTTGCTGACCAGCTCCAATACATTCAGCATGTGAACAGTGAGGACCAAAGACACCCCTCACCCTCACATGCACCAGTGCTACCAGATACGCACCCAAGTGCACAGTTTTGAATTCATAAAGACGTTTTATTGCTCGTTTAGCATTCCTGTGTTTGCTTGATGGTGAGTCTGTGTAATAAGCACATATAAATGTATCATGTTTATATGTTTATAGACGTTTTAATAGGTTCCAATGTTGACACTACGTCGCAGTTTGTGGCTCTTGACCTCACATGCCAGTGATGCCTGAACTTCTGTACTTTTCAGGGGGGATTTGCATGCTGTTGCAATCCAGTTTAGATTTCGGCGTGGATCCTAGTCCGCCACCTACTGCCCGATCTACGCTACTACAAAACACAACAATTGCCTAATTTTATACAAACGTCAATTTAACCATGGAAAACGAAGTTTGAGAAGAAAGCACTTACAGCCATCACTTAAGTCTATATTTAACTCTTCTGATTGAATCTCTTAGGAAATACCATCACTAATAAATTAAAGATGAGGGGCGCTCCCACATTCTTCTTCTAAATGACATCAGAAAGGCTGCAGGTGGCTTTTGTTTATTCCTAATTTCGGTTTCCGATGTTTCAACAGTTGGAACACTTCTGTTATTTACACACATTTACTGCTCTAAAGTGGCATCCTTGATTTGAATGTAGACAAATGTACAAAAGTTATGCAAACAACCCTCTAAGTGAAAGTTTTTCTTCTGACATCCATCTGTCAAAACCCAAATCCACACATTATTGAACAATTTTTCAATCCTTACGTATTTTATTGCAAATTCTTCCAATGCTGTCTGTATGGTAGGATTTAGTTTGTAGCATTTATTTTGGTTTCGGCTATTGAGTAGAATATGAACAATTTAAATGAGTATTCAGACGTCACTCCTTTAAACCCCATATGTTACAACATGATGCTGATATGGATTGGTGAGAGTCTCAAGGGTTTTGTCTCAATCTTTTTCTGGGTGCTGTTGTGACCTCTGATAAAGACTTGGATGGCTTCTCTTGCTGGGTCTTGCATTACCCCTCTTTGGTCTTCAGATTTCACGATCTCATGCACACTCAGGTCTACTTGAATCATTTTGAGTTTGCATGTTTGATTGAGGTTCTTTATCCCTTACATGAATACTTCTTCAGTCATCATCCAGGGAGGTCAGCTACAGTGCCATGGGCTGTAAACTTCTTGATGATGTTGCTCACAGAGGACACACAAACAGCAGCTTGTAAACAGCAGCGCTCCAGCATGTAAATAATAATCGCTTTGTGTTTAAAGGTCATTCCAGATCTTTTTTGTGTGAATGGTGCAGGCCTTAAATCTTGAGCTCACTGACTCACTCTGCGATGAGTCAGTAAACATCTGCATGGCTTATCAGCTGCATCTGTGGTTTTGGGAGACCCAGAGTTCCCCAGCGTGCCTCCTTTACACAGTGCTAATCTCTCCAAGCAGGCCTTCTTTTCACCTGAAGTCTGTTTATTCACTGGCTTTGGAGCTTTGTTGTGCCCGCATGTTAGTTCAGGTCGCGCCAGGCATGATCACAAGCATGCTTTCTAAAGGCTTTGTGTGGTGTGATCGTGGCACTTTGCTTATAAATGTGGATGTATGGAAGTGTACGTGCCACCCTCATGATACCCTCTGAGTTTATGTTTCTTTTTGTTTGGGACAAGAGGTAACAGAGGTGTACTTGTTCTTTCTAAGCAGGTGGTAAAAGGTGGAGGAGACTTCGGGTCAGACGGCAAATGTTCGCTATGTTATCAGCTGCCACTAAGGCCACGTTCCAGAGGAGGAACTGGAAGGTATGTAGAAGCTGCTCAACAGTGCTTCTTCAGCTCTCGGACAAATGAAGCGAGAACTAATGAACTTGTTCGTGTTTGTGCAGATGTTAGTATGGGTGCTTGTGTCTCTGCTACCCCTGGTGCTGGGAGACAGACCCGGATTTCAGGAAGATTCCAAGGATGCAGAGGATTTGATCACTGCCATACTGGAAGAGCAGCCATTTGATTCTCTGCCAGAAGAAGAGGATATGGGAGATGGTGACGACCATTTTTTATGGCAAATCTATGGTAAGTTTGCTTCGGGTTTCTGCAATGTGTTAATTCTGATTTTATATGGTTCAGCTGTCAGACGTTGTAAGAACTGTTGGATAGAATAGTGCCAAAAAATAACAGAATCCTGATATTCAAGGCTAAAAAGATGTAGAGCATCAATTTGAACCCAAAATTTGTTTAAATTCATTGAACGCCTTAATCTACATTCTAAAAGGATGTTGGATGTTGGATCTTAAAAATCCTCCAGAACTTTCCATTAAGGTTAAGTGATGTTTACATCTGGTGAAGAACATTAATATAACATGACTTCATCCTGGTGTTCGTTAAACACTGTTATGGGGGAATATTATCTCCGAATATCTGAACCTTATCAAGACAGGGTGCTTTGTCCTGCAAGTATGATTTTTGTCTTTAAATTAACAATGCAACATATTGATCAGATCTAACAATCTCCGCCAGATGATGCTCATTCAGTTATAAACCCGACACCGAACTTCTTATGACTGATAATGCTGCTTCTGTCTTATTCACAGAGCCATCTATTTTGCTAGAAGAAGAACGCCTAGGTCGCTGGGAGCGCTCGCCCCGTGCCTCTGAGACCTCCGATTCCCAGTCAAAGGGCTCACGGAAAAAAAGGAAGAAGAAGAAAGAGAAGGAGAAAAACGAGGATGGCCGTCGAGGCCAGAGTAGCCGCGACTGCCACCTAGAGCGCCGCAAAATGCGCGTGAAGGACCTGGGCATGGGCTACGACTCTGAGGAGATTGTACTCTTTAAGTTCTGTGTTGGCACCTGTGCAAGTGCCCGAGGGAACTATGATGCAGCGTTACAGGCTCTGCTAACCAACGGCAGTTTACCGAAACGCACGGCGCGCAAAATAAGTGCTAGGCCATGCTGCCGACCCACAGATTATGAGTCTGTCTCCTTCATGGACACGTCCACGACATGGAGGACCATTGAGAAGGTCTCAGCTAATGACTGTGAATGCGTGGGCTGAATGTCAGTGCAGAAAGAGGAAAAAGAAACAGGCTAACCCTCAAGAGAGAGGCAACCGAAGGCATCCTGAATTCAGGATGACAGGGAAAGGAGGTACAGACCAAAGACCTACAGATCCTAAAGATGCTCTTAGGTATTGCAGGTGTAAGGATACCACAAAGCTTCTGTGACATGCTGCATGTCTGCGTTTGGCTTTTTACATTCCCACAGCTGGGATGAAAATCCAATGTGACGTCACACTTAAAGCAAAACGCGTCATAAAGTATATTAAGACACTCGGTGGCAAAGCAGTGTTGGACGCCAATGGATTAGTTAAAAGAGTGACAAAAGAACTATAGAACTGGATCATATAACAAGGCACAATATAAATTAACTGTGTAAAACACTAGTAACATTGTAAAATAACACAAATTCCTCTAAATCCACTAATAAGTAACTCGTCTGGGTTCATACATTCAATTTTAGGAAATCCATTCATTCATTCGTGTACATTTATTTAGGTCTAACATGGCATTTAGTTTGAATTGTTTATATTCAGAAGTCCGATGAGGACCTCTGGTGGACTTGTGCTGAGTGAACTAAATCCACTCGCAGAATGGAGGCTGTTTCACTAACTTATTATTCACATCATTAAGCAAATCTTTGAAGAAACCAGCGATGCTTAAGATCTACTGCAATAAATTGTATCCATGAGACATTTAAGGTGAGTCAGTGCTAATCCGACAGCTATTAGCATTCCTATTAGCAGGTGTTAGCAGCATTAGCTTCGTTTCGGTACAGGCTGATCAGCTGTTATTGATGTTTGCATGGGTCTGAGCTCATTTAACTTCATTTCAACTGTTAATATTTACGTGCTATTCCAATGGGCTTATTTAGGTGTAATAGTAAAATGGTAATAAAGTTCACTTCTATACAACCCGACACTCTATGGGAAAACAACGTGAACAGGTCCAGAGTGTGTTGTGACGTCACAGTTCTAAAGGGTTTATTTCATCAAGCTGCCGACGACAATGATGTGTGTCATTGTGCTACAGAATGGATGCTGTGCATCCCTCTATGTACTTCATAGGTCAAATATTTATTTTTGCATTTAAGTTATTTATTTATTATCATCATTAAAATGTTGTAGACTCTTTGTATTTATTAATGTATATATTCATGTCATTTCCCCCCCAAGTTAAGATGTTAATTATAAGAAATGCTTGTATCACTTATCAAATTGGAAGTATTTTTACTTTATGTGGAGTTATAACGTGCTCTGGTAGTTTGGACAGTCTCTGTATGAACTAACCTGTCTACGAGCTTCTCTGACCATTTGCCATGCTTTTTTCTCTCCTCTTAATGCACAATTTAATGGAAATAAAAATGAAAATTAATTTTATAAGCCATAACTTACGGCTTTTAATTGCCCTAAGGCCAATACAAACATATTTGGTGTTCTTGGTTTGCTTTTATAATTTTGCACTGGAGAAACAAACCTCGTGTACTACGAATTATGCAGTAAGTCACCCAAAATGTTTTGTGCTTATAAATTCCTGCCCATATCTTTAAATATTAGCTATAAACATTAACCTTTGTAACATCAATTTTAATAAATTCTTCAGTAAACCAGCACGATGAGTCTTCATTTCAAATGTATTTGTGTGTTGAGGTATGCAGTACTATAATGTGTAACAAGGTCGGCGACACCTGCCTGCTAAAGCATGAGGTGAACCCAAGTGCAGGATGTTTTACTGAAATAACAATATAGAGATAACAGAAAAGGGGACAAACACAACACAGGTAAAAAATTAAGCACAGAAACATTTGCACTGGCCACCTCATTAATACACTATTCAGTCAAAGGTTTTTTATATATATAGAGGAATTCTAATGGCCAGCACAAGACCCAGACTTCAACTCCTCTGAACATTTGTGTGATTATTTGGAAAGTTGATTGGAAGTCGGGACTTTTTTTGACTCATGAGCACAACTTTCCATAAACACTCAAGTAAGTCTGGTGAAAAAAGGAGCTACCAAGAATAACGGAGACTGATTCATTCACAACTAGTTACAGGCTGGAGTGTTCTTGTGAGATGTTCGGGAACTAAAGAACCGGGTGCTGTTTGTTCATTCTTCTTATCTCTGGTTCCAATACAACATGTTACCTTCCGGACAATCAGCCCCTACTGCAAGATAAGCCTTTTGTTTAAACTGACTTGATCCTCTTAACTAGTTAACAGCTAACAGGACACTTGCTGAAGCTCCGCCTAATGAGTTCAGGATGTGAGGATAAAGCTGCACCCTGATCACGCATTTCAGAACTTCACGGATGAGTGTTAAGTGGGATGCAACCCAGCACCGTCATGTCTGTAGTTCCATCCTTGAATCTATCCCCTAGTGGACACAAACAGTGTTCTGTGTTTCTCTATCTTTGTTTTTTACATGCTCTAGCATAGTTTTATGCCAGATGTCCTTACTGACACAACCTTCCCTATTTACCTGGGCTGGGGGCTGGCACTATAATGCACTGGAACATCCTAGTGGCTCGGTATCTACAGGACAATTCAGTGTCTTCAATTGAACTTTCTGACTAACGTCAAGAAGGCATCTCAAAACTTTCTTTAATTCAGTTATAAGATCATGGCATGGTGGCTTGGCACTGATGTCGGTCAAGAAAGATTGAATTGTGGCTCTGTGCATTTTTTGTGTTTTTATAGGACTTGCACAGTCGTGTGTAAAATTGCACCTATAAGGGAAAAGTGTGGATGAAATGTATGCATTCATGTGTTTGTCCATATAATGTTTATTTACAAAAGAATGGGGGATTAGATAAATTAAAATATTACAAAATGGCTTTTCTTCTACTAGTTTGGTTCAAATATAAGTCGAGGCCAAGCCAGAAATGATGAATATTACGATCAACTTTTTATTCATTTATCTACATTTCTTCTCTTGATAAGGTTGAGCCAGATACCAACCCTACCCTTAATTTTCACTGCATTTTTGCAGTAT
This sequence comes from Microcambeva bendego, assembly GCA_034509265.1. NCBI lineage: Eukaryota > Metazoa > Chordata > Actinopteri > Siluriformes > Trichomycteridae > Microcambeva > Microcambeva bendego. Next base: position 11,496,201 of record JAYDZG010000027.1, on the reverse strand, counting down.
TTTACATGTTCACCACTGTGTTCATGATTACATTCCAAATATTTTATTCAGATAACCTGATAAACAGATGAAAAGGACTTTTCGTGCATTTAAAACGTAAAGCAGGCACTACATCGTCCCAGTTTGGTTCTTAACCCTGTAGTTTTGGGAGGAGACATTAGGTCGTGTCTGTACACTGAAAAGCGAAGAACGTTTCCATGTGCTGAAGGGCTCCAAATGAGGCCGGCTACATCGTGGCTCAGGGCTCTTTACCCCTCGTTACCTCTGTGTAGTTCAGGTTAATTAATACTACATGGGGCTCCTCCTATAATTGTATGGATTTATGCGATTAGGAACAGATGCAGGTGGAAAAGCAGTTGTTTTGAGCTCCTGTAATAGAGACCACACCACATCATACGATCACGCCGTCTTTGCCCTAACACAAAACACACAGATATCCAGCGTCTTATTAAAAGTGACTATTTAACCGTTCGATCCATTTCAGCATGGCCAACTGGAGCATGACCGGGCTTAGATTTGGACAGTGCGTTAAACATCAGATCAAAGCATAACTCCATGCTAATCCTGTATTTTGTAAACACAAGGTACACACTGCTTACTGGATTTTCTTCATTCATTCATCAGCAGTAAGTGCTTTATTCTGATTAGGGTTCTGGTGGGTCCAGAGCCTGGATGGAAACACTAAGTGCAAGGAAGGAATATAGCCAGAGGCAGCGCAGTGGTGCAGCTGGGAGTGTAGATGCAACACAGCGTGGGTCCCGGGGACCTGGGTTCAATCTTCAGTCTACAAACCTACATAAAATGTGCTTTTATCTTCAAATAATCATTTCCTCTTGTCTTTGTTGTATCCTGTATTATACCTTTAAATGAAAGCTTGGTATGACAGTTTTAGCTCACTGCCACTGGTGTCCCTTATATTTTTGGATAAATGTGCTTAAAACACTACAAAGGGAAGCACTGTCACCTCACGACAAGAAGGTCCTGGGTTCAATCCCAAGACGGTGTGGACATTTCTGTGTGGAGTTTGCATGTTCTCCGTGTCTGCATGGGTTTCCTCCAGGTCCTCGAATTTCCTCCCACAATCCAAAAACAAGCAGCTAGGTTAATTGGAGACTCTTAATTGTCGTAGCTCTGACCAAGATAAAGCTTTTGTCGAAAAATCAACCACAGTTGTCTTGAGAGTCAAATGACTCACCGATTCCAAGCGCTGAAAGGTGCGAGTTGATTCTGAAGCTTTAGAGTCGATTCCAAACCCAAATGAATTCACTGACATTTTACACACTAGATGAGTGTTATGTTTACTACCTGTGCAAACAGCAAAAAGCAGTAAATATAGACAGTTGTAAATATTCACAATGCAAATACATTTAATAATAGCACAAGGTGAACACGCTTTATACAGAGAGTTGCTAAGCATGGATGTTTAAAGTCATACTGGAACATAAAGATCCTTCCATAAACTGTTCACGTGAAGTTAAAAGCATCCTGGACGTCACCACAGACACTGTAAAGAAACAGGAAACTGTACATCCTCTAGAATGAGTTGATTTACTTCAAAACAAGAATCCATGAGGATTCATTCATCTTACTTTGCCCAGGCACACGGTTCCATCAACCTCGTTTACTCCTGCAGATTAATTTTTGATACACGCCATCTGTCCTCGATGCTTTGAGGATATTCTTGCATCCAGTTAATGCAGGCAATATCATTTTTCCCCACCAGAACACACCACATCCCCATATGCTTATGATGCACCACTAGTTTTTAGGATTTTAGATATTTCTTCCAGGCCAGGCATAATCCACATCTTCAAAGGAAAAATTTATACTGGAAATATATCACAAGACAGATTTTCATGAAGTGGAAACTGGAGCACCGATATGAAATCATGCAGACTAACCTGCGCTGCACCAAGACTTTGTTGTGCAGCTGGTTAACATCTTAATTAGTTAAAAAGAAGGCTCAAACATACATGAGTAATTAATTTAATACAGAGTGCATTGTACGAGCCTCTAATTAGTGTAGAAGTCAATACTGCCATCTACTGGCCAACATAAGCAGATCTCACCACACCTGAGAATAAAGGCAAACAGAAATTCGCAAAGTAAAGGAGAAATATTGAATTTATTTATTTACCAGGGGTGTTGAACAGCTTTTATTCGGACTTGTTGCTTTACTATTGGGATTGAATTCAGTCCAAACTATTAAATGATAGGGGCCTGGTTCAGGGACTCAAATATTGTAAGCTGGGAGTGACCATTCGGTTTCTTGGCCAGCATCTTAATCAAACGATTAAATAATAATCGACTATAAACACACGACTAGGATCTGACCGATCATTAGAATAATTCTGAAATAAAAAGCCACCCAAATGAAAATAGCCTTCCTGTGTTTTACTCCCTCCTTATAGGCCAAAACCGAATCTGCTATTCTGAAATGATTATTCATTAACATATAAAAAATAAAAACACACATAAGGTTGCCCCCCACCCCCCAACTTCTTTGTAAAGAATTACACCAGTGTTGTGTTTCATTTTGATTTTAGTACAATCCTTCACAGTTTTACAAGTCATTAAAGTGCATGCAAAACCGACACCAGTCAACAAAAAGCAATATATCTGTACATTTTGTTTTATTACTCACACATGATGTATAAAAAAGAGCATAGACATAGAAGGTCTATCCTTTAATAGTCTTGTTAGATCCTCATAAATGGATCGTTTAATATAAAAAGTATTCAATTCACAGAATTCACTTTAATAGAATTTGTGCACGGTTCACATTTTAGCCAAAACAGGAACAATAAAAAAACACGAAACAATATTAAGACATTGAGCTGGGCTGTGGGCTGATGGGCTGATGTAGTCTAAATGAATTTTAAATTATCTGACACAAGTGTCCTGGCAATTTAAGGATTTTATAAAATGTCCACTAGAGGGCAACACACCCGCATATCATGACAAGAGTCCGCATAAAAAGTTAGCAAATATGTGTTAGCTATTCTGGAAACCCAATGTGCTAGAACTTTTATATTATTAATTCTTTACACCTATACAGAAAAGTGTTATGCACAAATCTAACTGGTACATAAATAGACAAACAAACAGTATAATTTAATTGTTGAACGAATCCGATCATGAGAAGTGCATCATATCATCATATGCCTGAGAAAAATGTCTGACACGACCCCCAATGACCCTGAATTCATCAAACACACACCTGACAGACTTCTGTGCTTACTGGGCAGTGTTGAAGGCTAAAGCTGTAAACGAATCTTTACAATGTTTTGTTTTTCATACCCTGTGACCTCAAAAATTACCCAATAATATCAGCACTGGATGCTGGAGCATCAGAGGCCAGTGCTTCACCGGACATCACACTCACACACCCCTCATTCAGAAAACTCAACACACAAACACGTGAGTTTAGTCTCTCGAGACACATCAAATGCTTTAACAAAGTTAAAAGGCTCAAACGAGAGTTACAGATGAACACCAAGTAGGCAGCTTTAATAAAACGATGTCAGCATCAAGCATGAATGTAAAATTACTCCCCACCTTCCTTTTCATCTGTATGAAATTCTATCCTTTGAAAGAAAAACTGTTTTAATTATACATGGGAGTAAAACAAACGTGAGGTTTGGTGTTTGGACGGATCATAACTTGTATTGATCTGAATGAGTTTGATTGAAGCACTGTGCACTCTCAATACACCAACGATGGTGTCATTACTACAAACCTAAGTAGCAATTAAAGCAATTCTGAGCTGTTACTCGTCGTACTGACTGAATTTGAGGATGGTACACACAGGAGTCATTTAGGATGCCGTGCTTGTAAACGAATATTTCCATCAGATTGTTGAGTAGAGGGAACATTTAAACACCTCAGTCTTCACCTATAATCCCAATGGATGCACTCAGATTGGAGAGAGGGAGTAAAACATGAACAATGCAGACTCGAAAACAAATCCTAAGGCCCATATAGTTCATTGTTTCTCCAGTGTAGATACGATTGTGTCCGCTGAAAGAAAACTAAATATCAGTTTTGGTGGGTGATGATTATGTCCTGTAATAACCGCGGCGGTGGTAATAATAGTGCAGCGGTTTGTAGATCTCGGTTCGGTTCTTTAACTCTGGTCTGATAAGCAGGAACTCGGCGTGCTGAAAGTGCATGTCACTATAACGGTTTTGTTTTCGTCCATTTTAGCACAAGACGCCGATAAGGTCTGAGCATAATGCGTGGTTTTAACGGTCGTCGATTCAGACCCCGACACCTCGCTCTCCGAGCCCAAGACTGGACTGTGATCCACGCTGAACGGATGGAAATCATCCAGGGCCGTGTCCAAGTCCCAGGCCTGCCGGACGCTCAGGTCGATGTAGGATTTAGAGTTCATGGTGTTAAGTTTCCCTATAGCTTTCCTACAGGACGTCGCACGCAATGATACGTAGCTGGTGGCGTTGCTGTGCGCGAAGGACTGAGGCGAGTTCTGACCGAGCACCCAGCCGGACCGCCGGACCGGACTCTCTCTGCTCAGGTCCACGGTGCGCTTTATCCACTTGCAGCATTTGGTGAACAGGCTCCTCCTGCACAGGATGTACACCCACGGGTCCAGGATGGGGTTGAAGGAAGCAAAGCGAATGGCCATCAGGTCACTCTGGTAGTCCGGCTGAACTCCCACAGCGATGTAGGAGGGGCCGTAGAGCTGATTGACGAATATCCGCACCTGTGGATGGAGCAAAGTCAAAGGTCATGTAACTAAAATAGGCATGTTATATTTGCAGCATTTAGCATAAGCCTTTCATCCATATAAGCAACCAAGAGTTTAGGGAATTGCTCAAGGGCCCAACAGTAACAATCCTTTGGCTACTAGTCCAGTAACTTACCCACTAAGCTATATCGCCCCTGTGCACACTTCTCTTAATTATTTGGTTTCAGCGTTTTATTCAGGTTTTAGCCATTTCCGCTGCTATAGGGGCATTTACAAGCTGTCAAATGTGAGGCAACACTTTAGGGAAGACCCTTTTTTCACAGCAAGTGCCTCTATACAGAAATCAAGGTCCATAAATAAGGTTTGTGGTACAATAAGGTTAGAAGCTCAGAAACCATGGCCTTTACTGAACACCTTTAGGATCAACTGGAATGTTGACTGCAAGTCAAGCATCCTCATCCAGGTTTTTAATGCTCAGATTTCCACAGTGGACATTCTCCCCACAACAAAGTATTATTATGACCCAAGAATAATTTGGAAATGATTTGGAAATTCGACGTCGAACGAGCTCTGTCTACATACTTTTGGGTACAAGTACCCAGATTCAGAATGAGTAATTAACCACTAAATGGGAACAGATCAACCACTAAATGTGTGATTTTAATGATATTTTGAACCACACATTTCCATGGTGGAAAAGCATGAACACGACATGAACGTAAACTTGTTTTTTTGTTCTCTGATTTCTCGTCCATGTTTTCACCAAGAAGTTTTTTATCACTCGATCATTTCACTCATCATGCACAAAGTTTGTGTTTTAGAGAAATACTCCCATCAGAATATTTTTTTCATCTCAGCTGGATAAGGTTTTCTTTTTTTTTTTGGTTTTCTCTCTTGTTTACAGAAGCCTTGACACCACAGGGACCAGGATTTTGGAGCAGGAATGTTATTGACAGCTGATGGAAGGTTTAATGTGAGTTCTTTTGTTCATGTTTAAACATGCCTAACAATAAAAAGTGCATGGAACAATGATCTCGCTGTCAGGGTCATAAAAAAATCTAAACTGACACCGTCGGCTGCATGAGAGTAAAATAGATTAGAGGCAGTAACCAGCCTGGTGGTTAGGACAGAAGGTTGCCGGTTTGATTCCCAGAGCTAACAGGTCATGACTGAAGTGTCCTTGAGCAAGGCACCCGACCTCTAACTGCTCCCTTGGTAGGTGGCTAAGGCTGCTCAGGGCACGTGTGCTCGCTGCCTCCTAGTGTTCACTAGTGTGTATATGTGTATTTCACTGCACGGATCGGGTTCAAATGCGGCAGACAAATTCCACTGCATTTAAAGCTTTTAAATTTAAACCTTTTAGTCTCTGCTCTAAAAGGTTGGTTGCTGATAACATGGGCAAAAGTGCAAAGCTCCCCCCATGGCATTTTAAACACTACAATACATATTTACATATCAGGTAAATCGGGTGCAGGGAATGACCCCAAAACCGCCATGCTTTGAAGTTTTGGGTACATTTGGGTAAATAAAAGTGACAGCATAATGATTTCAGCTCTTATTAACTTACCACCAGAGGAATGGAGCAGATCAGGAACACGATAGTCATGAAAATCAAAAGCCAAAACATCTGGATCTCCGCCGCCGAGGCCACCGCTGGCAGATTTCGGAACGCGCGCCTGGATGCCACTTGCCCCGCGTGCGCCTCCGCACGCGCCGCGGCCGCCACCACGCGCGTCTTCTTGTTCATGCCCACCAGCGAGCGGCACACGGCGCAGTTACACAGCACGGTGACCGCGATCAGGACCAGCACGAAGCCTCCGTACAGGAACGAGTAGGCGGCTCCGCGGGTGTCCAGGGCGCGCCAGTCGAGGAAGCACCAGGTGCCCGGGAAGTGCTTGGCGTGCCGTCCGAACCCGAAACTGGGCATGGAGCACAGCACTACGTTGATGACGTAGACGGCGAGCAGTGCCAGCCTCGCCACGGTGCGATCCACGTGCTGGGAGTAGAAGAACGCGTGGCTGATGGCGAGGTAGCGCTCCACGGCCATGGCGCACAGGATGGACATCCCGGCCGAGGCGAAAAACAGCATGGAGAAGGAGAAGAAGTGGCACAGCGCGGTGCCCCCGGGCCACCTCCCCGCCACGTATGTCGCGATCACCACCGGGCTGGTGAAGCACGTGCCCAGCAGGTCCGTCACCGCCATCCCGCACACGAGCATGTAGAACGTGGTCTCCTTCTGTTCCCGCTTGGAGATGCACAGCACCGCGATGGCGACCAGGTTGCCCAGAACTCCCACCGCGAACATGGTGGCGGAGATGACCAGCGAGCGCGAGTCCAGGCGCAACGCGCGCGGCGTCTGCGCCGGACTCGGTGGAGATCCCGACGCGTCCAGGAAACCCGCCGACGCGTTCGCGTGCGCACCGAGAACCGAGTCGTTCATGGTTCGATTCGCGCAAAAAAGGGCCGGAAAAGACGCGTCAGTCCTTGCGCATATCGGTGTCACACCAGGCTTCAGACACCTCGACTGTTTAGTTTTGTGGAGAGGGTGCGACTGGATATAAACTCTGCGCGAACCCCCTCCGTGGTGTCACCCTGTCTGACGTCGTTGGCCATAAGCCATGACGTCACCGCCTGCAGGTGGGATTTTCCTCACCGCAAAGACGCGCAATATTCAGCGCTGGAGTGTCGAGGTCTGACACTCAGCATTAATAAAGCGTGCACAAGATCATCGTTTTCAGTGGAATTGGATTCTTGCAGGCTTAAAATTATGTGGACACCCCTACCTACCTGACATAGTCACCTTTTACACCATAAGGTATCACTTATCAGAATAATACAACAGTGCAGATCTGTTCTACATCCCTTCAGATTCAGTTTTGTCTGAGTGTGGGAAGTTCCCACAGTCACACTCTGTCACAAAGTCCTGTAGAAAGGCTTTGAAATATTAATTTTAATATTAATGCTTGGGATTTTGGAACGGGGTGCGCAGTTCCACCTCTAGTCGAGGTCTGTTCTAATAATTACGATGTGTTCCTTGTCTGAAGACGTTTTGGTGATGTTTTATTTCTGCACTGGCCTAACGCTGGCACCGTGTGACCTCGCCTGAACTCACGCCGTTCCTCGTGTTTTGTGATTAGATAATCACGGCGTGAGAAGCTCCTCGGTCATCAGCAGGCCTGGGTGCCTGTGCATATGTAAGCGGACACGCTGTTCGGCACAGGACGGCACGGTCTGAAACCGGAGACGATGGAGCCGGCTGGACCAGATTAAATTCACATCCAGACCCGAAGCGAGCTTGATTAAGGTGCAGGTGCTTCGACCGAAAGTTTTCGGACGCCTGACCGTGAGCCAAGTCAAACACACATTATTAAAGTACTTTGATATGAAAACTGCCACGTGGAAGCACGTCTGTGGAAACTTGAGCCTGATCGGTGATTCCACAGCTTAAAAAAGGACAGGTTCACCGAAACCACGACCTTTGACATCAGTATATTAATAGAACGGCGCTCCTTAAACACGCATAATGACGTGATGGTCGATGGGCATCGATATCAACCGGGTAGCATGGTCACTTGTTTATAACGCCCAAATAATAACCCCAAAAGGAGAGCATCATAGACCAAAAAGAAGAACATCAGACAGCTAGCAAAGAATAATGAAGGCATTCAATACATTCATATCCAGGCATGGCACCAGGCTGCTTACAGGGAAATAAAAAACGGCCTATCCGTCCAAAAACCAGACGTACTTTCAAATACAAAAAGCTTAAGATGGAATTATTCACATAAACAATTGCACTTATTTTTACTCCTGCACTACAAAAACATCGTAACAAAAAGAACCCTGACGTCAGGTCATCTCCGTGTGGGTGATCCCCGAGGAATCTGAGGCATGTCCAGTAAAAATAGCACCAATCCATATCAGCATGTGCTGAGCGGCGGTTATTGGATACTGAGAGCTACAGCCTGGACACGGCTTTGTCCTTCATGCTTTTATTAAGAAATAACAATTCAAATAATAGTTACAACAGAAAAACACAGTTTTACACACGAAAAACAACCTTTTATATGTGTAACTCTAATGATAGGACCTAATAATAATAATAATAATAATATAATACTACTACTACAAACAACAATTATGCTGGTTACCCCTAGTGGTGCCCAAGGAGTGGGGTAACTCAACTGACACACTCCTACTACTGATTCCTCTAACCTCTGAAGGCGCCCTGTGCAACCCCAGTACCAGAGGGGTACCAGCAGACCGGTAACAGAGCCGAGATCGAGCCCAAGTGTGCTAGCTTCGAGTCACACCAGCCGATTATCGTTTTTACTTTACCTTACACAAGTTTGGGGGGGAAGGGTCTCTAAAATTCATCATTTCTGCTTATCGTGCCTCCGTGTTTTGAGTGTGGGTGCCTTACAGGTCCAGACTCAGAAGTTTAGCCCGTCTGTGTGGAATTTCACTCCTTCACGTCTGCACAGATTCACCTCGCTCTGGTGCTTGTGAATTGCTCCTAGGTGTGATTGGCATCCTGGGTTCAGGTGTCTGGGTCTGTCCCGAATATACTAATAAACGAAACTTGTGCAAATTTATACATTAAACATCAACCAGAATTTATTTACATTTCAGAAGAACTCTGTTGCTCCGCGCTGATTTGTCCGCCACTTCTGTGAGAACTTTTTTTCTGCCGCACTGAATGCTGGGATCGCGCTGAGGGGGGCGTTGGATGCTCGCTCATTAGTCAGATCATCCCTCAGAATTAAGGAGCCTCAGTATGAGCATTTTCAGGGAGATTTTAGACACACCCACTTCTCAGGAGCGAAGGGAAAAAAATGTTTTAAGGTTCTGATTTTTAGCTCTGGTTCTTCTAGTTCTGGTTCTAGTACCTTTTGTTCTGGTTCCTCTAGTTCTAGTTCATATGGTTCTGGTGTTAGTACCTCTGGTTCTGGTTCCTCTGTTTCTATTATCCCTTGTTTCTCTAGTTCTAGTACCTCTGTTTGTGGTTACTCCGGTTCTGGTTTTATTGAATTATTTCCTCTTGGTCCTTCAGTTCTGGTTCTGGTTCTACTTCTTCTTCACTAGTTCTTCGTCATTATTTAGTCCAATTATCATTCAGAGTTAGGGTTCCTCAGTAGTGTGGATCGGAGAATTTAGACATGGCCTTTTTTGGGAGTGTAGAGAGCCAGACCGGGTCTCTATAGGGTGCAAGACGTTCCTCTGACTGCTCTAATTTGCTGTTATTATTCAATTCGGACACTGAATGTCATTATAATTATTAGATTACGATTATTAGACGGGATCACATTTGACCCCCGAAGAAAGCAGAGCTTCCCTCGCAGATCGATACTAAACGCAGGATTCATATTTTATTTAAAAAGTGTCAGGGGAGCAGGAAATGAAAGGAGATCCGACACTGTAGACCGCCGATCAGTCCATGTAGGAGCATTCGGGGGGGCACGAAGAATTCATAAAGCGTGAAAACGTGCCATAAGGTCGGAGCCGCTCGTTAAACCTGAAGAGCCGCGGCCGAGCGCGGAAATCGGATTGAAAATAATGAAAGAATTCATCACATTGTGGCCAGAGAGCGATCCTGAGGTAGCTCGTCTCTTTGCGGATAAGTAGACCCCCCCCCACAACACACACACAGCTGAGGCAGGAGTGATTACCCACCCCTCCTAACCTCCCCACAGGCGCACTCG
>JAYDZG010000027.1:11273683-11286379 GCA_034509265.1 Microcambeva bendego | reverse complement strand
GGTACCTACAGGACAATTCAGTGTCTCCGATCAACCTGGTAGCATGTCTTTGGACTGTGGAAGGAAACCGGAGTACCTGGAGGAAACCCACGCGGAGAACATGCAAACTCCTCACAGAAAGGACCCAGATCGCCCCACCCGGGGATCGAACCCAGGACTGAAGCGCTCTCTGTAGAAGTGATTCCAGATGCTAACGCCGCGTCATCCCATCGTTCTGAACGGCGTGATGCTAATGCTAGCGAAACGCGATCTGCTCGTTTTCGAACATACCTCATGGTTTCCTCGGTCCTCCACTCCAGCAGAGTGCGCCGTAGAGCTTCCAGCACGCCTGGCGTGGCCGGAGGTCCCGCTCTCGATCGTGCACGGCTCTTTAACATGTTCTTCAGTCCGGCAGCTCCCTTCTTGCTCATACTGACTTCCGAGATGTTCGGTCCAGGTTGTGGGGGCGGGGCCGGATCGTCAGATAGGTCACAGCGGTCCAGAAGCTCCGCCGTTTCCACCACACCCCGTTCCTCTGCTGGGGGTTCATTTCTCGGCCCCGGGTCTCCGTCGTGTCGCTTTGGCATGTTCCCCCAGTGCACCCGGGGCTGCGGCCGCCGGCCGGACACCATGCTGGACACGAAGCTCTGCTCGTCCTCGCTGGAAGACCCGGCACGTCTCGAGGAGTCCGGGCCGGGGTCTTCTACATCAGACAGACACACCGGTCTGTCCACCAGAGTCACCTCGAGTCCAGAGCTTCCACTGAGAGAAAAATAGATCAAAAATAAGCAAAATAAACACCATGTGCAAAAAGACTTCATCAGCACACATGTCAGTGTGTGTGAGTGTGTGTGCTGTGTGTGTGTGTGTGTGTGTGTGTGCTGTGGTGGAGGGGGCGGAGTCTGGGAACTTACCAGTCACCTTTCTTCATCAGCTTAACGTCAGGAGGACTGAAAAGGAAAAGTGAGGAATGACAACAGAATGAGTGCAGCTGAAGTGAAACACAAACACACACACACACACACACACACACACACACACACACACACACACACACGGTCATCTGCTTCAAAGCAAGAAGGTCTTGGGTTCAAACCCCATGTCTCTGAGGGTTTCCTCCGACAGTCCAAAAACATGCAGCATGAGGCACTGACTTGCCCTATGGGTGAACAGGTGTGTGTGTGTGTGTGTGTGTGTGTGCGTGTGTGCGTGTGTTTGTGCCCTGTCCAGGGTGTTACTGGATCCTTTATGCCCACTGACAACCGGGGATAGGCTCCAGGAGCCTCTTCACGACTCTGATTGGATAAGGGAAAAGTAAGCATTTAGCAGATCTGATTGAGGTTTAAGGGCCTCGCTCAAGGGCCAAACGGAGACAGTGATTACTAGTCTAGTACTTTAATAAAAAAAAATAAAGAAAATATTAAAACAAAGTGACTTCTCTGTGCAGTTCTAGCCTAATGGGTACAGTACTTGTCCAGTAATCAGAAGGTTGCCAGTTCACATACTTTTGACCATGCAGTACATAAATAAGTGTGGGGTTCAAGGTGGGGTTACCTCTCATCCTTTCTGAGCCACAGCGGTGATTTCGGAATCTGGACTTCAAGATGTTTGGAGGCTTTGAAGCAGAAATTACAACAAAAGCACTGAAACAAACAACAACAAAAATATATATATATATATATTACACAGCTCAGGTCAGAAGTTTACACTCACTGACTAACACGTGATTAACTCTCAATTTGTGTGTGTGTGTGTGTATGTGTGTGTGTGTGTGTGTGTGTGTGTGTGTGTGTGTGTGTGTGTGTACTGTGGTGGACTTATGACCTCTCCAACACCAAATGAATCAGACAAAATAAGTGTATTCGGGATAAAGTTGTATGTTATATAGATCCTTTACCTTACGCTCGGTGATGTCGTAAACTTTATTGGTCCTGGTAGAGATTTTATACTGCTGAGATGGAACCTGAAGTGCACACAAATCCATAAAAATACATCAAACTGAACACCAGACCTGCTGAAATGTAGAAATAGAAAAAGAAAATTTGAAGTAGGGAACTAGAGGAGGAAAGAGGGGAAAAGGTCTTACGTTAGTGAGCGTGTTGGAACACACTGGATATCCACACAGCTTAGCAATGGATCGTTCCTCCACCGCATCTCTGTAGTTGGCTGGTGTGATCAGTCGGACCTGCAGCGCGCACACACACACACACACACACACACACACACACACACACACACACACACATCAGAAGAAACAGAGAAAACACAGAGACAGCACGTGTGTGTCCTGCAGCCACTATGCTTACACACTCGGCGAGAAAATCCTCGCTGACGTTCTCGTCCAACAGTCGCTCCACCACCTGAAGAGCTCGTCTCTCTAACTCAAGTTTCTCCTGGAGACTCTCCTTCAAAATCTCCCTCCTGTTATAAAACAAGCCATCAATGACGCATACGCTGCACAGCGAAGCTCATGGAGAGCAGAAGGACAGGATACGACTTAAAACCATCACCTCCTGGCCTCCTCTTCTGCTGACCTCGCTTGACCCGCTTTTCCAACTGCAGAGAAAAGAAACAGCGAAATAAATGACAAACAATTTAAAGTCTAATGCCGTTCTAAGGGCTTTAGACCAGCAGTCCCCAAGCTTTTTGATCCGAGGACCATATAAGGTGCCGTTTTATGGGCAGGTGGAGTCGGGAGGATTTCATCAGTGCTCCCACTGATTGGGGACACAACACCCAAAAAAGTACTGAAAATGCAACTGCTAATTTAGTGATCTCCTAATTTTTTAGTATTTCGGAGCGGCTCAGTAACAAATGACCCACGGGCTGGTACCGGTACCCCACTCCAGTCTTTGGGGACCACTTCTTCAGACTCTTTAGGATACACGTTGGCATGCTTGGCTTGTGGAAACATAAAGCTCATTTGACTGTGGACAACACCACTTCGTAATGGTTCTTGGAATAATCCAACCTTAAGGTCATATTTGGGTTTCTTCTTGGTTTGGGCAAGAAGGTTCCATGCAATCATGACTTACAGGTTAAAATGAGAAGTTTCTTGATGATCTGCAGAGTAAAATCTTTCTTTGTGTTCATATTAGGTTTAGTGTGACTGGTGTTTTCAAAACCAGCCCTATTTACATGGGCACATTGAAGCCAACAACCCAAGTAGACGAAGAGGTTCTAATTCATTGTAATCCTGGACCTGCTAGAACACGCTTCTAGCTCGACCGTGTACGTAAACTTTTGAACACGGCTGTATTTCAATGCCGACAATTTATGCAGCATGTTATAACAACGTATCTACCAGGGCACATTTATAATGCATAATAAGTTATTAAAAGTCATTATTTTACACAGCGTTCACCTTTTTTTCTGTTTTTTGCCGACCTGACGGGTCTCTTCTCACCGGCTTCCATGCTTCCAGCTACCAAAACATATCACGGCTGTGTCCCAAACGGCGCACTTCCTTTCTTCATAGGGTGCAACACTGCATAGGATCAAGGGCGCTAGATTAACCCTAGATTAGTGCGTAGCCCTAGATTAGGTGTGATTCGGGACGCAGCCTGAGCTCTAACACACCAGAAAAGAGGCGTGTAACTGACGTGTAATGAATTTTATTACTACATTTTAGCAGCTCGGATTAAAAGTAAGTTCTCATTTGATCTATGTTCTACTTGTTCGCGGCTTTACCCTGACAAGTTAAACGGATTGCTGATGGTTTATTCGTAGATACGCCATGTATTTATCAGTGTGCTACTTTGTTAGCTAGCAGGCTAATAGCAGTCTAGTGCTAACTGTAGGTAAATCACACTCACAAGGAAACGCGGCAGTTGTTTATAAAAATTTACATTTTATTGATCTTACAAATCATTAACAACACAAGGCAGCATTTGCCAACTTCTTGTGTGTTTAGAATTTAAACAGTGAACCCCAGTTACCTGTATATATTTATATATATTTATATATATTCATATGTATTACCTGTGTTGTGCATTTGGTTACCCCATTATTTGCTAGTTTTTAAGCTTCCAAAAACAGAAATACCTTAGTCTCAAGAACAGTATTCTGATATTTTATGTAATACCTTGGGAAAACTGGTTTGGCAGCCATTACAGATAAAAGTTTGCATCTCTACAAGCTTTGTACTGCTTGATTTGGTATTTTGTACACTTTAATTTAACACCTCCTTCACAGCAGATCCTTTCAAGTGGAGTCACATTGGATGGATGTTGACCTGTGACCAGGTCTGTCCACAAATATTTGTGTTGGCCACTCGAGAATATTTCTGTGCTTGGCGCAACACATCATCATCCATAGTGGTTTTGTGTGATACCTTCAATCTGCAGCCATACACAGAGCCATTTCACATTTATAAGTCCCGCTGAGCTCTGTGTGTCCTGTCCTCTGCCACAAGCACTTCACACTGAAAGATCTTCAAGGACATAATTCAGTGTGGTTTTCATCATTCATTCTGGCTCATTCTCATCCCTCTATAGGCCGCCCAGGTTGCACAAAAGCAGAATGCAGTAAAATGGCGTTGGAGCAGTTCAGCGAGGTCGTCCAGAGATGTGTAAGGCCAGATCTTGTGTCGATCAGAATCCAAAGCATCGACGTTCTTCTTGTTTGTGCTCGGCTGAACCGTCGCTCTGATTCTTTCTCCTCAGCAAGCCGTCCAGGACGAGAACTACTCTCCGCTCGACTTTGACGTGTTCCAAACTGCGGGCAGGACGTGTATAGAGCAGGGCCACGGTGCAGACGTCCTGAGTATCGTCGTGGATGAGAAGAATAAGGTCCCGACCCAGTTTCCATTATATGGGACTTTATTTGATTCATTTTCGTCTGATTTCTCCTTGTGTTTAATGACAGAACGTTGTACGATGTATGGGCTGGAACCTGCTGGAGCCGCTGCTCAAGGCTCTCCTGAAAAAGGAAGACCGGAACCTTCATCACTGCCAGGCCATCTTCACTTACTTACTAGAGGTTCGTACCACATAACACAACCTTTAAACCTCAGGTTCAGGTGTTCGGGGGGGGGAGGAGATAACATGCTTCTGTCTTTGTGGCAAGAGTTTGTGGATGCGCTTTAACGTTTATCAAGTCACCATTTGGTCACTGTGGTGCTTAGAACCTTCACAAGTTCCCACAGTGGAGGCAGTTTAAACTGCAATTATTTTGGTCTTATGGTGAGTATTTATCTGTGGTGTTTAGGTTTGCAGCCCAAAGGAGCTGTTACTGGGACTGTTAGAGCAGGTAGAGGAAGCCAATTCTGATGCTGTCGCCGAAACCGTCCTTCTCCTGCTCTCACCTCTACAAACAGGTGATCAGCAAACACCTCTCTTTCTTAACTGCTTATCCTATCAGGGTTGCGGATGAAGGACTGGAGCCTGTTATGGGTTTTTATGAGCACAGAGCACACAGAAACACCCTGGACGGGAGACCAGTCCATCGCAAGGCACACACACATTCACCTATAGGCAGACGTGGCAGAAGTGCACAAGTTCTGTATTTAAGTGACCTCTACCTATGGGGGCAATTCAGCGTCTTGAGTCTAACTCCTGTCTCGTCTCTTCTCCGGCGCCGTCCAGTGCTGCTGAAGCTGGGGAAGAAGAAGAGCTCGTCGGTGGGCATGACCCTGTCCACCGTGCTCGGTCGCCTCGCCGAGCTCCCCGTGCCTCTGAGTAAAGAGCAGGAGGAGGACGACGTCTTCGGCCTGTGCCGCTGCTGCACGGCGGTGCTCCGTTTCATCAGGCCCTTCGTAGACGAGGTGAAGGAGAGCGTCAGGCACCGCGGCGTCCACCGAGACGACGAGCTCCGGCCGGAGATCCTCAAATTGTACGTCCCTGGTTCGGCTCGGCTCATAATCGGGACGGAAACACGGAACCTCCCGATTGATCCCGTTTCTGACTCTCCGCAGCTGTATGAAGAGTCTGAGCGAGCCTCTCCTGGAGGTGCAGCTGAAGGACCCGGACACGATGCCGTCCTCTCCCCTCAGAGACTTCGCCACTGAAATCCTGGTAGACATTTTTGTTTGATCTCAGATGAACACCAGCGCTGAGCCGTTTGTGTCCTGAACTCCACATTCTGAGCACCGTAGCTCCTCTTTGTAGATCATTCTGTCCAGCATCGGCGAGTCGCTCCCGGACCTGCTGTGCCACAACCTGCTGAGGAAGAGAGAAGTGCCCGGATTCCTGGAGGAGGAAGTTCGATATCCGAAGGAGTCTTTGGCCAGCCTGGCGCACCTGATCTTCGTGCATCACATCGCCATAGACATTTTTCCCGCCGTGCTCAGGTAAGACCTGCTGATGGAAACAATACTAGAGATGTAACGATACACTCACAATGCCATACGATACGATACTGGATTTTTCCTGATTTAAAAAAAAAAAAGATATATTTAGTTTTTAAACAACATGAAATTTAAGACATTTGAAAGTTTTCTTTTACTATTAATTTGTCAGGGAAAAAATAAGAAAAATAAATCATTTGTGATTCCAGAAATTCCACAAAGTAAAACCATGTTTATATATATTTTTTTACATAATTTTTATTTATTATCTTAAGCCCTTATTAACCCTCCCACACTCTTGTAACATCTCCTGTGCAGTGAACCCTTTATATATTCTTAGATATTAGGTGAGGTTCTTTGAAACACAATGTTTATATGTTATGCACAAATGTACTGTGTGTGTAAAGTTAGTAATGGGTCTGGTATCACGGCGTGTGTTTCTTTTTCAGCCCAGTTTTTGTCCTGCAGTGCAACATGGAATATATTGAGCTCCTACTCAGCAGGTGAGTCTCATGTGTTCATTTGGTCTCGCGTTATTTCTCCATTCTGCTCGTCATTCATTCGATTCATTCTGATTGTTACAGGACTGAAGAATCTCGGCTGCAGAAAGGACTGGTGAGCTTACATCAGCTTATACTGGTTTAAGGACTCTGTACCCTGTACCGGTACCGGTCTGTGGGTCATTTATTACCGGGCCGGACAAACGTCGGCAATGAAAACGCTGCTCCAAACCCCTTTAATTGTTGTTGTCTCCAATCGCCACCAGGAGTGAAAAAACAATCATCTGTGAGCAGTATTTTAGTTCTTGCGGTGTCACTTTTTAAAACACTTATGCTAAATAACATAAGAAAGACTCAGAAAAGGAAGTTTAGATGATAAAACTCTCGGGAGCCGATCATGATAAATTAAAATCAGGATTTAATTGTCGAAGCGAGATAAACACTTGTTAACACTGGGTGTGGCTGAAACACCCGAATTACAATAATAACCATCGAATGTCCCAGTATTTGTCGCCCTGATGTTCCAGCTTCTCAGTGTGTTGCGAGATGATCGCGATATTAAATGTGTTGCTCCGTGGTGCACACAGGAGCTGTACGAGAAGACTCTGGTGAGGGTGGAGAACAGCAGCCTGCCCGTCGACCTTCTGGAGCTCAAATCGTTTCTCAATGTTCCTCAGGTAGCCACCACACCTCTGAGTCAATGCTGTAGAGAGAGACTGTTACCAGCCGATTTCTGCTCCTCTCTTTCAGAACTTGGTGAAAGTGATGACGCTGTGTCCGGCTCAACATGTGGTGAGTTTATCAGTTTAGCACTTACATAGAGAAGGTCATGGGTTCGATTCCCAGTTCGAAGTGGTCCAGGTCCCTGAAGGAAAACATGGAACAGGGAGAACATGATTACGCTTTAGATAAAAGTGTCTGAAAATGTAAATGGAGAAGGTCGCTGGTTCAAGTCTCACCACTGCCTGGTTTCTATTGTAGGGCCCTTAATATAGCGCCTGCTACATCCTGCAAATGTATTTATGAAACGTTCTTTATTTGTGTCTCAGAGGACGAAGGGACTCGCCGTGTTCCAGCTGAGCATCGACAAGTTCAGCACAGAGGCCAAATACAAGTTCTTCAGGTGAGCGATCCCACCAGCTGACCCGGTGCTGCCGACTACACGAGTGTGTGTGAGTGTACGAGCCTGGTCTTGTTCCAGGTGCATGCTGAGAACCAGCGAGCACGCCGGAGTGGAAGGATACGTCGTCAAGAACATCAAGAACCAGATCGACCTCGCCTTGAAGGTACTCGTCCCGAGACGTCACGGGAGGAACGATGTGGTCCAGATGTGTTGACCTCTGTGTTCTGTGATTCAGCCGGGCCACCAGAACGAATGGTTCCTGGGGAAACATCTCCTGCCGTTACTGCGACAAGTCCTGACTCTTCCTCAGGGCCCAGAGACCGACCTGCTCCATAACTTGGACAGGTAACTATCCCCGAAATCTGTTCAGCTCCCACATGTGCGCTAAAATAATAAAAGTTACTACAATAATGAGCAATGACAACGATCAGGCAGAACATTATGACCACCGTTCTAATTACGTCTTCCTTATTCATTTACATATTTACATTTACAGCATTTAGCCAACGCCTTTATTCAAAGCGACTTACAGTACAGCTGCAGTTTACATTCTGAGGGTTGAGGACCTTGCTCAAGGGCCCAACGGCGGCAACTTAGTATTGGTTAGGTTTGAACCGGTGACCTTCGGAGTACCTTTACGACTAGGCTACGACCTGTGGCTATTCTCCACATTTCTAATTTACATTTTATGGGTCTTAATGCTAAATTATCAAGAACAATACAATTGACTAATTTTGTAACATAAATATTAACGTAAATGTACCTACTTGGAGACGCTCTGACCCAAACTCGCTCAGATCGTTAGTTCCTGCTTTTAACATCAACATTGAGGATAAAATGTTCACAAGTGAACACGAGTGAGAACGATACAACACATGGTGCAGATACACAGTAAATAACAATAAATACAAAAAGGCCCATAATAAATACAAAGATTTCTAATCTAAACATTTCTTTTTAGATTACTATGTAAAGTAATTAAGAGAGACGAGTGTCGGTCAGTTACTGAGTAAATGGTACAGGAGGTAGAAACATGTTCTGATATACAGTTAAAAACAGATTAAAACTTGTGCAGGTTGCATATAAATGTGCATCAATGCAGTTACTGCAGTCACAGCTTAGATATAAACAGACAGATTAAGATATAAATGTACACGTTTTGAACGTAAATGTAAAAAAATGTACACACACTGACCCTCTCTGTCCAAACGCAGGATCATGGAGTCGCTGAACATGCTCCGATATCTGCTGATCAGAGATAAAGAGTGGCACAATCAGGTAGCCCCGCTCAACACGGCTGTAATACATCGAGAATCCATTTTAAACAGGGTCCATCATGTTTCCCTGCCCCCCTTCGTAGACGGGGATCTGGACCGAGCTCTACAGGATCGAGGAGACGTACCTGAGACCCCTGCGTACCGGACTGAACATGTCCAGGGCTCATTACGAGGCCGAGCTGAAGAGGACGAGAGAGAACAAGAAGAACGCCGGCGGCATGGGTGAGATACCGGGTGCCCATCAACTGCAGGGCCTCGTTAGTGTCGTTATACTAGATTGGGCGTCCAGGTGGCACTAGCAAAGAGGCACCTCGTTTCAAAACTCACCTCTGCTACCAGTTGGCAGGGCGCCCTCTAGGGGGCACAGATGTATGAGTCTGCTGTGTGGGGAAAAAGGACTGGACTGAAAGTAGGAAGCCTTCAGACTCGGGTTATTTAAAACTAATTTGCCCATCGTGTGTGTGTGTGTGTGTGTGTGTTTTCAGAAATGAAAACTCCAGCCTGTTCGGTTACCGTCGGCAATGAGGCGCTGCCCAACATGACCCCGGAAATGCAGCTCCAGGTCAGAATTTACTTTAATACACGTTTCTAAACATACACAGAGCAGGTAGAACATCCAGAGCACTGAATAATGCTGATCATCTTCATCACGGTACCTGGTAGTGGATGAGATTACACACCGAGCGAACATTTCATCCTCGGTCGATGTTAGGAGCAGGGAAGATGCTGTACAAGTTGGTCGGCGCGTCTCCAAAACTGCAGCTCTTGTGGGGTGTTCGCGGTCTGCAGGGGGTCAGTATGACCGGGGTCGTGGGCGGCCCGAGGCTCATGTCCCTGCTGCTTTTAACGGAGTCAGAATACACAGAGCAGCTCAGTCACTGCGGGACCGACGCGATATTACCAAGGTGGTCATAATGTTCTGCCTGATGGGTGTACAAATCCAATTAAGTTGCATTCAAGTGAGGAATTGTAATCAAACATGGGGTTGGTATGTTCTCCCCACCCAATTTTTGACATTAAAGACTGTTACATTACATTTTCAGCATTTATCAGACGCCTCTGTCCAAAGTGACTTACAGTATACAGTCTGAGCAATGAGGGTTAAGGGCGTAGTGAGATTTGAACCCGTGACCTTTGGATCATTAGTCCAGCACCTTAACCACTACGCTACGGCTATTTAATGTGGCAGGTTCTTCACTCGGCGCTCCACACCTTCGATCTGATGGAGAGCGTCCTGGCGAGGATCGAGGAGCTGGGCGAATCGAAGGGGAGGACGTAACGCTGAAGAAGCACTCCGTGTAAATCCCTCCTCTCCTCCCTCCTCGCTTCACCACACTTTTCACTGTACGACGAGTTTCTAGTAGCCGAACGACGTCGTGCGACGTCCGATCTCGCACTCGCGTTCCTCACTCAGATCAAAGCCGCCACGTAGCAACGTAACACACACATCATTGATCATCATTCGTCATCAATAACAGACCTGGAGTCCGGAGATGCACGACCCTGCATCGCGTCCCTGATCAAAGCTGATCCGCGTACGAACTCCCTTCACATATGTGAGCGCGACAGCGTGGCTCTTTTCATTTGGGACGGGGCTCTGCTTGGGTAGCGAGGGAGCTTAAAGCAATTGGGAGAAACTGATCATATGTGCTAAATTCAAGAAAGAATTAAAGAGAACATGCAGATTAAAGGATAAAAAAGACGAAGAGAGCAGAATTCTGGGGCATGTTCACCACAGAGCGTTCCTCACAAACCCAGAGGGCTGCCTAGCGACGTGTAAAATGTACCACAGGGGTGTGTTGGCGTGTTTCAAACACAAACCAAAATAGGAATAAAAAACCCTTAAAAACATTTAATTCGTTTGATTCCTGATCTGTGAAGCGGAGACCTCAGAACCGAGTCATTAATATTAAAACGTCTTCACACTCATTCTGTCGTTGCCAATATTTACTGTATAGACCGATATGAACAGTTAGAGACCGGGCACGGAGCCGATGCACATCTGATTGAGGTGGTGAGGTGTTTGGACGGTGATAATTCCTGACGTTTATTAAAGCTCATTTTTCTACTACGCGACTCGTTTGTATTTTTTTTCTCTCCCGGTTTTACCTGCATTATGCTCCGACACATATGTGGTACCTACTGCATTTTTTCACCTGCAAAGACCTGAGGTGGAAAGAGCACTAAAATGTAATGAAGTATGGAAATCTACAGAAGTAAAAAGTAACTTGGAGTAAACGGTACCCTTTTTTTTATCTACGATGTTGCCAGGTGCGTTTTTTCCATGCATTTTGGCTGATTTTAAAGGGGGTTAAAAAATAACAACAAATAAAACGCTACTCTGGCAACCTTGTTCACTGGAGCAGTTTCCATTATTATTATTATTTTACTTCTGAATGGGCGTTATTTAAAATCTACTGAATTACAATTCTTAGTACAAAACAAATATACACAAGTACATAAAATATTTAATTTCATTAACGCCAGTAATTAAATGAGTTCGTTACTCTCCACTGGTTACGGTGGATCACGATCTGGACGAGGAGTTTTTTTATGGAATCACATGACCACGGAAATGTTATTTTCTTTTTATTGATATTTCGAATCAAGGGCTAATAAATAACGATCATTTCTGCTGTATGAGGTTTAAATACGTTGAATAGGTGTTGCACAAATAAAAATAAACGCACATAATATCTTGTGAATCCTCTGTGCTTATATAACTCGGGTTCATGTGACTGTCCTACAAGCACCACCGTTTACCCAGAGGTCAAAGTTCTAAAGGTCTTCGGGTCATCCTTGGGTCCATCTACTCCCCGATGTCATGAAACACCGGATGCTGGAGCGCCGCCGCCGCGCTCGTCCTCGTGGCCGGGTTCAAATCCAGCAGTCTGTCCAGCAGGTCGTACATCTCGTCTGGAACCCCGGCCCAGCCCAGCTCGGGCGTGTCTTCAGACGCCTCGGCGCCCCTCCGCTGGTCCGGGCGACGCGAGCCCTGGAACGCGGCGGGCAGAGAGTCGTCGTCGCAGGGCCGCACCCCTCTCAGGGTCTCGCACAGGACCCTCAGGTCCAGGCGGGGGAGTTCACGGCTGCACACCACCGCCTTGCCTGCGCGGCCGGGCGGAGAACGTGAGGCGGGCGGCACAGAAGACTTAAGAGTTAAGAAAAGAAAGGCTTACCGAACTTCTTGGCCGCCTGGATGGTCTCCCTGGAGCCTCGGATGGTCATGATCTGAGTCAGGGCTACCAGGTCGTCGTTGGCTTTGAAAAACGGGTAGCGGCCGCTGAGGAGAGAGAGCAGGATCACACCGGCCGACCACACGTCGATGGCTGCGGAGAAAAAAAACAAAACTTACTTTAGATGGTGCCGGGCAATTTTCACAATGAACGTTGAAATGTGACAATCGTGATGGTTTAAATCTTATATTTTAATTAAAATATTATGAGAAGTGGTATTTCACTCACACACACACACACACACACACACACACACACACACACACACACACACACACACACACACACACACACA
>JAYDZG010000027.1:11249084-11259678 GCA_034509265.1 Microcambeva bendego | reverse complement strand
TCTCAGGAAAACCCCTCGTAACACCCTAGTCAGAGCACCAGCTCATCGCAGGGCTTCGGCCTGTGTAGACGCCCGGCCGGCTGATAGCACCGCTGAGATTTGAGCCTGGTTCACAATCAACAAACTGTTTCCCTAAACTTGGATTATTCCTCCTCCGTGGCTTTCCTTGAAGAAATTTGTCCTTGATATGTTCCCATGGGAGCCAATCCACCTACTAGCATGCATGTTTTGTGGTGAAAACCCCTTTCCCGACACTTGTTCAGATTCCTATCATCGATGTCTGCATTTTACTGGAAATACAGCATTTTAGAAAAAGATTTTATCTACTGTGACTGAATCAACATTGAGATGACTAGTCTAGTATTTTAACCGCAGACCTGAGCTGACCAGCAGGGGGCAGTGATGAGCTTTCAGTCGCATAGTGGTAGAAGAAGAAGAAGACTGGAGAGTGTCATGGCGACCTCCTGAAGGAAACGAGATCTACAATGTCACATGTCGCTGATTAGTATTAATATAAATATTAATACATTTAATTAGATCGTATTAAACCTTCTGCGCCATGTTCAGTGCTGGTGTGCGGAGGCTGGCCGCGGGTAGCCCGGGTACAGCGGGTTCATGCCCGGGTTCGGAGCTTAAACGGCTGATATCAGTGAGTGTGTGTGTGAGCGCTAAAGCTTCAGCCAGGAAGAAACCCCAAAATGTCCCAGAGATCAGCGGCCTGCAGAGGATCACCTACGCCCACAGGATGCACTACGTCCCCGGCCTGGCCAAGCCTGTGTTCCCGGACTGGCAGAGAGACTGGCATGATCCGGGCAGGTACCGATCACCCCCCGCGGAGAACATGCAACTGTACAAGGAGAAACCGTGTTACATCTACAACCAGAGGACCAACCCGCTGGAAGGTGGGTACAGAGCATCACACGTAAGGTGCAGGTGTACCTGTGAGCAGGTTTTTGTGTGTACGTGTGTTTACAGGTGTGTGTGTTTGTTTGTTTGTTTTTACTGATGTGTACGTGTACAGGTTTGTGTGTTTAAAGGTGTGTGTTTGTACAGGTGTGTGTGTACAGGTTTGTGTTTACAGATGTGTTTGTGTGTGTGTGTTTACAGGTGTGTGTTTGTACAGGTGTGTGTGTGTGCGCGCGTGCGCAGGTTTTTGTTTACAGATGTGTTTGTGTGTGTGTGTGTGTACAGGTTTGTGTTTACAGGTGTGTGTGTGTTTACAGGTGTGTGTGAGTTCTCTGCGCGGTTAAGTCTAGGTAGAATATTTTTACAAGAGAGCCAATCCACCTACCAGCCGAGAATGCTCCCACAGGCTGTGAGGAGGAGAGTGATCAAGTGTACAGAGCTACAGTTAGTGATTGAATACCCACAAAGTGGCGTTCCTAATAAAACCCGAATCTCCCTCCCTGTGTAGGTGTGCGACAGGCGCTCTGGCTCACCAAGTCCAAGCTGATCGAGGGGTTTCCCGCCCCCCTCCTGGCGTTAACCGAGCATCCGGCCAATCGGATCGAGAATCAGGACGAGAGGGTTCAGGACGCCATCAGACACGCCCGCTTCTGGGACACCAGTGAACCCCGCCCTCCGAGAGAGCGCTTCTGGTGAGTGACATTTCACTGATTTTAATGATGGCGGATTAAACGCGGCGCAGCACGCCCGGCAGGCAGGGGGCGCCGATCTGAGCCTCTATTAATTAACTCTGCCGGCGGGAGGTTCGATATCACTGGATCCTCCCGGGCGAGCCTTTGATAAGCCCGGTCACCCCCCTGCCACCCCCCGAAACTTCTGACCTTTCGTCTGTGTCGCAGAAAGGCCACGACGTACCCCTGACATTTCACTCCCCTGATCTCAATCCCATCAAACAGTATGGGGATGGACTACATAGATAAATTAACTCGGCGCCCATCATCGCTCTTCCGACTAAACGGGCACAACGTCCCACAGACGCACTCCAGAATCTTTCGAATGTCCTTCCAAAAGAGTGAAGGAGTGAAGTCTGGATACTCTCAGCTCTGTAGTGTGAGACGTTCTTGTAAATATAATAGAATAGAAATAATAAATCTTAATATTAACAAAAAACAAACAAAAAATAGTAGTATTACTATTAACAAAATAATAATAATAATATAATAGTAATAATGATATAATACAACAAATAATAGTAATATCAATGACAACAATACTATAACACCACATTAATTAAGTGTAATATTAATAATATATTTTTTTTATCACTTCTGAAAACGCAAATAATAACAAGATTAACACTAATGGTATAATATTTATAATCATTTTTTGTTGTTGCTCTGCAGCCTGTCACTCTTACATAATCTGCTCCACCTGTGCCGAGGACTGCAGGTCACCTACCCGGCGCTGGCACACAGAATGTTGGCAGAGAAATACAGCCTGGCAGCGAGCTGGAGCAGAGGTACCAACACACCAGGGGACCAGGGGTTAGACGTGCACTTCCACCGCCTGCCCAGCAGATGTCGCCAGATCCTTCAGTCCTGAACTCGAACCCTCATTTTTCGTTCCTCGGGTTTTGGGCAGTGGCTGACGGGATTGTTCTCTCCTCTCAGGTGAGGACCGGTTTCAGGTTCGAGGTCGGAACGGACTCCTGCTGAACAGCGCGTCTCCTCTTCCCGCTCTGGCCGGGGACGAGGAGGTCGGTGCCACGCCCGATCACGTCCTGGAGACGTTCTACCCCATCGCCCCCACCATCGACCTGCAGTGCGCCGACGTCTACGACCTGAGGAACGACACCGGTAAAGTACCACGGCAACGAAAGACCTCCTACAGGTCTTGTTTACAGATTACAGGACACACACACACACACACACACACACACACGTTCTGTCCTCAATGTTGTTGGACTGTGTGAAGAAACCCACATATAAACATTAGTTAAAATATTTTAAAGAAGTATATAGCTACATAGATACTTTATTTATCCCGGAAAGGAAATTAGTGATAATAAACAGCAGTAATAATAATATATAATAATAATGACAATACTAGGAACATTAACAAAATATATAAGACCTCGGGACAGAATAAAACACTTGGTCAATATTGAGTTCTTATAATAACTCACTTTTAAATGTTTTTAAATGAGTTGTTAATTGACGTGTGTGTGTGTGTGTGTGTGTGTGTGTGTGTGTGTGTGTGTGTGTGTAGGTTTCAGAGATGATTACCCGTACCCTCACGCCCACACTCTGTTCGTCACCGAGGCCGGAGACGCCCCCAAACTCCACGCCGAGCAGCTCCGCGCCAAACTCATCATGTTCGCTTTCGGGAACGCCCTCGCCCGCGCCCAACACGGGGTAAAGCTCCGCCTCCTTCCATCGGGTCTACGACCGCACCCTTAGCCATATTAGCAGCTACGGTTCTAACTCCCCTCCCCCCACCCAGGACAGGTCTCGGGTGCTGGAGAAGCCCGTCGTGGTGCAGGGCGTGGCCACTAACGGGCGTGTCTTCCAGTTCGTGGTTGTCCAGCTGAACACCACGGACCTGGAGTCGGACGCCGGCGTGAAGAACCTGGTGTGGCTGGACGCCGACCGGCCGCTGTACGACTTCGCCAAGGTCCGGCCGCTCATCAAGAAGAAGATGGTGAAGGTGGGTGACCGGGCCACACGCGGACCAAAGGATTTGGACGCCCCTTTATGTAAAGGTTATGAAAAGCCTCAGAGGCACGGTGGCTTAGTGTGTAGCACCGTCGCCTCACAGCGAGAAGGTCTTGGGTTCGATCCCCGGGTGGTGTGGGAGTTTGTTCTTCATTTATATGGATGGATCGGCGGGCCTTCCCTAAACTGTTGCCGCAAAGTATTTCTTTATTAGGATTTCAACATCATGTTCAACACGCCTGTGTGGAGTTTGCATGTTCTGCCCGTCTCTGGGTTTACTCCGGGTGCGCCGGTTTCCTCCCACAGTCCAAAGACATGCAGCAGGTTCATCAGAGACGAATCGTCCACGACTGTGTTTAATATAAACTCATGAAAAGATGAACGTCGAGTAATGAAGAACCGTAACCAAGAGTGTGGAACATGTTAAAATCCGAATAAATCAATACTTTACGACAACAGTTTAGGGAAGGCCTCCTCCCAATCCTGCTAGAAGTTCCTCAGAACTCCTCCTCCTCACCAGCTCGTGTTCCTATCTGGTCCTCAGGTTCCTGCGGGTCTGGCCGGATATCAGCCCGACACCTTCAGGAAGTTTCTGGCGCTCTACCTGAACGGCGTGGCGTGAACGTCTCGGAAACGGCTCAGCAAAAAAAGAATACATGTATCATACTGTGCAAATAAAACTGATTCTTATTATTTCATATTATTATTATTATTATTATTCCTGGGAGCTGCGTGGAGTTTTAAAGACTTTGTTTTAGATTTTTTCCTCCATTAGGATGTTTAAAAGACCTGCTGATGGAGCTGCAGATATTTTAGGTTAATGTAACATTTATAGACTGAAAACTGCAGAACACCTAGAGGACCGATTTTGGTTTTAAAATAAATAATAAGAGTGAGTCTGTACTTGGTGAAGTGAGTTTAGTCGTAAAAAAGTTATCCAATGCGACTCACGGTGTCAGTACTTGAAGGTTGAGGGCCTTGCTCAAGGGCCCAACTGTAGCAACCTGGCAGAGGTGAGATTTCAACCAGCAACCATCCGAGTTCTAACCCAGTCTCTTAATTACTGAGCTTATACAATAAAAGCTAAACTTCACTTCCTGTATCATGAATTATCTCTGAACATTATATTCCATTCAGGGCCAGTAATCAGTAGGTCGCCAGTTTATGCCCCGCCCCTTGATCGAGGTTCATATATACACTCAAAACATGGTAATAAGCAACATGCAGGCGTCCGGATGTGTTTATACAAGTTTATTATCAGAAGAGGAAGAGTCCGAAACACGAGCCGTGTTCCTGACCGCCTCTACACGGACAGGAAAATAATTTAATCAGTAAAATTGCACTAGGCGGCGATACACTCTTAGAATTTGGCTTTAGCTTCGCTACAGGTGAAACGTAAACGGTACATTCGGCTGGCGCAAAAATATAATACAGCAAACCTGGAACGTTCAGAGATCCGGACCCACCTGGATCCGAACAGACAGGAGACGGGAGAACAGCCTGGATTCATTTAGATAAAGAAAAGATTCTTACTGAGGGTAAAAAACCTCAATCTGGTCAAAAATAACAGTTAGACTGAAGGATTTGCTCTTTAGTGATCATCTCACACTGGGAGAGGACCTATAGAGGACCTCTAGAGGACCTTCGACAAGTTGGTGAGAGTGGGAATCGGGTGTATCTGAGAGAGGACTGATTTTGGACACTCGAAGAAGCTTTAAGGGGAAGAAGTTTCTCATGTGATGATTCTCATCGTGACGACACGCTGAACCCAATATTTCTTTTTTTTTTAATTTAAGGCAGGAAAATGCGCTGAGGAAGGAGACGATGTCGAAGAGTCTTAAAGTTTAGGAACGATTAATCTTAACGAGATTCTGCTGCCAGTGGGGTTCATAAAAAAACTAGATGATTACAGGCTGAAACATCAGGCTAAAACATCAGGATGAAGTTGGAACCCACGTGGGTCATCGTTTTTTAAATGATTCTTTTCTTCAAGCTTCGTCCTCCCCGTTCCCACCTTAGAGCTTCCAATCCCGACCCGATGAATTCCGGATCCCGGGAATTTTGCAGCTTGTTTTGAAAAGGAAAGGAACGCCGTCGTGAATCAGATAAATATTCCAGTGTCTCATAAAAGATTGTCATCAGGTGGACGGATTGATAAATCCACGAGCCGGGCGCAGGAATCATTTTGGGAAAGTTTCAGGACGTTAAAAATACAGATTTATAAAAAGCAAACAGGAATAAAAGGAGCGGAGTGAAATCTTCGCCGTGCGAGGTCCTCCTCACGCTCCACCGCTGGATAGGAGTCCAGTAGAACATCTGTAGGTCTGAATTTGATTTTTTTTCCGTCCCCTGACGGCTCTGTGGCGGCCACGCCGCGTCCGGGGATTTAAAAAAAAACTGCATTGAAACAAAAATGACCTGTACGGAGGATGAGCGCTCGGCCGACGCCCACCGGGCGCTTCCTCGGCAGTGAGACTGGAGGTGATGGTCTCGGGTGCCACTGGGGGGCGCTGGTGGTGTGACATCACACACTCATGGTCATCGTGGGAGAATACTGAGAGAAAAACATAAAGAGCATTTTAACAGCAATCGAGGGTTCAAGTTCTCGCTCAAGGGTCCAACAGTGACAAGCTTCTGATTACTAGTCCCCCACTCCACCCCACTCCAATCCACCCCACCCCACCCCCCCACCCCCCGCTCCGATCCCTCGGCCCTGATTGGATCAGCGGTTGAGTGAGAGATACTCACGGTCTCGTTTTGGAATGAGTGCAGGAAGTTCCCTCCCAGGTCGCTGTCGTCCCTCGGGGTGCCCGGTGGGTTACTCAGGCTGCTCAGGTTATTCGGAGAGTTCTGGAACACAGGAGACGCAATACAAACGTCTGTACTGGCATGCACACCTGCGTTTACAGCGTTTAGCATCGCGCTTGGTCATGGAGCTAAAGCGATGGATTTCTGATTCAGCAGCTTCATATTTATGATTATTTCTATGTTTTATATAATGTAGCGAATGTGAAGCACAAATACAGAGTTTTGTTTTATTCTTATGAATAAATAACAATGATAAAAAAAAAGAAAAATCGTGTGTTTCGTTACAACCTTAACTGTCACCAATCACACTCAGAGCGAAGGGTTAAGGGCCTTGCTCAAGGACCCAACTTTCAGATGACTAGTCCATTAGTCTAACCAGCAGTATTAATAGTAATAAAATATTACTAAAATAGGTCTTACAAATAACACACAGGAAAGAATATTACACTGTGTGTAGTTATTGTATATTAATTGTATATTTTTCTGTTCTCTTTCTGTAACGAGGGGATCGATGGCCTCTTCTCTTAATGATATTATTATAGTAGCTTTATTTTATTCCATCCATTTTTACCTTAGAAAGTCCATCTATGTCACCCGAGCCTGTGAAAATAAAGAAAACAGGAAGAAATAAATGGAAGTTTAATCAATCTAAATGTTTTAAAGATTTAAATCAAGTCAGACTGAAGTTTTTCTACCTAACGATCCGTTCATGTGATGCGGTTCCAGGCCTCCCATTGGCCCGTCCGGACCCAGTGGAAACTATAGACACACACACACACACACACACACACACACACACACCCACACACACACACACATACACACACACACATACATACACACACACACACAGGATTAGCAGAGTGGCTGTAATCAGGCTCGTACCAGCGGCTTTAGCTGTAATTGTGGTTCAAATCATACCTACAGAAAATAATTCTTCATTTATGTACATTTTAATTATAAAATAAATTTTATATATATACAAAATAAATAATAACAATGGTAATATAATAATGATCATAAAACAACAATAATAACAACAATAATTACTATACAATAATAACGGTAATTGTATAATCAAATAAGTATCGTAATATTTTTATAATAATATTAACACATCTAGATATCATAACAAAAGTATCTGCAACAATAATAAAAAAGTCAATATTTAGTTATATTATTATTATTATTATTTTATTATTATTATTATTATTATTATTATTATTATTATTATTATTATTATTATTTTATTATTATTATTTTATTATCATTTAGTTTAACATAAAGATTATAAAATGTTATTATTATTACTATTATTATTTATATAGATCGAACTATATATAATTTATAACAATTTTACTCGACAGTAAAGAGTTCATTACAGTGAAGCAGCTGAATGATGCGGCCGCTGTTAAAGATCAGATTGAGCTCGATATTTATGTATTTTACCTTTTATTTCTAGTTTAATTACTAAAGATAATATATAATATAACTAAAGTCTTATTGACAGGCTGTTGAAGGAGAGCAGGATCCGTTCTGGACTCCTCAGGGATCTTTTGCTGTAGGACCTGATGATGATTGATGATGTAAATATTTTATGAAGTATGGAGGTCTCAGATTTGGAGTATGAAGGTCTCGACCCCAGAGCCCCAGCCACACAGCACGCTCAGGTGTAAACGTTAAATAATAAAGGTGTAATGAGTCTGAGTGTCACACTTTCCATGAATAAAGGAAACTCAGACAAACACAAACACTCTTCCCACACTCTCTTATTATTCATAATTACTAAAAGTTTAGAAGTTCTCTTAATATAAAACGACTGATAATAATCAGTCTGGTGGGATTACTGTCAACGACGTCCATCGCCGTCAGGGATTCACCACAGGTGTATAAAGAGCCGTGATTAAACCTGCTGACTGCTTTTAATAAAACGATCCGTCTCTCACTAAAGGAAGCGTGAAGCCGAGTGGAACTCACCCCGTGAAGCTCGCTGCAGGGAGATGAACAGGATAACGAGGCTGTAGGTAACGAGGCGTCGCATGGTGCACACCGAGACGAGCTCAACCGAGCGAGGTGAGGATGTGTGTTAGCTTTTCCTGTGTGCTCTTTATGAGACAACTCATCACACACACACACACACACACACAGGAACTCACATTTGAGGTACAGTTACATCCTTTTTTAAATAAGGTTCCAATAAGACACTTTTTTTTTTGCTGTGGCAATGCGGACATCTTTACTCTGGTGATTTCTGCCACTTATTTACAACTCCACTCTCTGTATTCCTCCACCTCTCATACTGATACCTCAGCCAGCCAGCAGGAGTCGCTATTGCATCCTCATGTTCTATTAAATCTGCAGTATTGATCTAAACCGTCAGGAAACCATTTGAGAAATGAAGAAATTGGGCTTTTATTCTCGGACAGTAACGGCTTGGTGGTGGGACTTTCTGATAACAGAACCTCCATATGACCAGAATGTTCTGCTCTGGTCTCTGGAGTCGCGGTATAGTTATAGATATAATTTTCTGCCAATGTAAAAGCTTGATGTCCTGAATTAAGCATGTTGGCGTGGGTGGAGGGTGAAACATCATTAACTTGGGGACCAAAACCTTTGCAAATTCAGGAAAACCCACAATTCTTTCCATCCAGAAGAAGCTCCTGCTTTTGTTTGCTCACATGATCCGCAGGGGCGACGTAGTTTTACATGAAAAGAAGAGGCGTGTTTTTATACATCATAGAGCTTGATCATGAAGAAACAACATTTTAAAAACATAAGCGGTGCTGGTACAGTTTCAGATTCCACTGGATCACACTTTTGGGGTTTTAAACCCCCGTCGTTCATGATTACATCTGAAGGGCGAGCTGTGGTTTCTCAGTTTTTTACTGTAGCACTGAGATATGAGGGGGGATTGGTTTCCGGTGTTCACCACAAGACCACCAGAACAACACACACACACACACACACACTCTCTCTCTCTCTCTCTCTCTCTCTCACACACACACACACACACACACACACATATATATCGTACACTGCTGTACTGCATTCACATTAATTAGTGTGTCCATTACTAAAGCTGTAACTTAATGAAGCATCGATGTGCACGCAGGATGTTCACTTTTACTTTTTACATGAGGACTTTTACTTATCACGATCCAAGCTATTGAGGTTTAAGGGCCTTGCTTAAGGGCCCAACAATAGCAACTCACTTACTTCTCCAAAACCGCAACCGCCGTTACTAGCTTGATGATTGTGGGTATAAATGTCCTGAGTATTTCTGTTTCAGTCTGTGAGTTTTGCATGTTCTCCAAACATGTGCCGGTGTTTGTTAACTCATGGAATATCTGAAATACGTGACTTCTTGCTAGCAAAATCTTAAGAAACAATATTACAGGAGATACTAATGAATTAAAAATGCTGTGAACGTCATTGAATCAACATATAGTATTTAAATAAACACATTAATGTGCACGTTCGGTGTTTATTCGGTTGATTTCGGTGTGAAGACATTTATAAAACAGTTTATTATCATTAAGGCGTTTTTAAAGCTGATTAGCGGAAGTGACGTTGTTGTTGCCATAGTAACCTCATAGCGTCCATGTGTGCATGTTGAGTAATGGAAGGAATGAAGAGTTTTGTGATCAGACCGAATCATCAGCAGCGGTAAATAATCTGATTTATATGATTATACCGATTAATTATCCATATTTCTTTATTAATTATTAACAATCAATGGCATTGCTGCGCGTAGAACGGAAGCCGAACCGTAGATCTGCGGTCAGTTAGCATGTTGCTAAAGCTACACGGAGTAAACAGACTTATCACTAATAGTGCATAAAAGTTTGTGCACCCCGAATAAACTGTTAACTGAATATTCTATTAAGCTACTATGTACCAAAGTTAATAAGAGAATGTTCACCAGATTATCCGCCAATAAACTTAAACACGTTGTTCTTACTTCTCTTCTTATACTTATATTCCTCTCATCTTGACTCATCATGTTTATTGTAAATAAGAAAGCTTTGTGTCTTTTATTCCCGTTTATAAAACTGATTTCTTTAGTTAATTGTGTAATGTCTGTCACATACAGTAGAGCATCACAGATTCAGTGTGTGTGTGTGTGCGCGTGTGTGTGTGTGTGTGTGTGTGTGTGTGTGTGTGTG
>JAYDZG010000027.1:11200641-11213922 GCA_034509265.1 Microcambeva bendego | reverse complement strand
GCTGAAGGTTCGTAGGATGGATCGTACTGAGCGGTTGGGCCAATGCCAAGTTTGTTTGTTCGGCCACAAGATTGGAACCAAGTCCGAGCTGTGCTGAGTCTTCTGCGTGTTTGTTGGAACCGGTGTCTTCCAAGGTGCGCTGTGTCAGGTTCGAGTCTAAGTTTAAAACTTTGTGAATTTCTGTAGCGTTAATATTGAGTGCTTGGGTCGGTGCCATGTCTGTTCTTTCCCCTACAAGACTAGAACCAAGTCCGAGCCATGCTGAGTCTTCTAGATGTTTTTTGGAACCAGTGTCTTCCAAGGTGCTTGGTGGCAGCTTCATGTCTTGGTTCAGGACTTGGCGAGTGTCTGTAGTAGTTAACTTAAGCAGCTGTGTTATTGCAGCATCTTCACTTTCATCAATAAGATCTGAACCACCTTGGGGATGTTCGGACAACTCAGAAGTTTCATCTTTGAAAGATTTTGAGACTTGCTTCAGGTCTGGATCTTCATCATTCTTGGTAGCTTTGTCTTTCAGGGGTTTTGCTTTTGACCGGCTCTCGGTTTTCTTCTTAACCTTGCTCTTCTTCTGAGGCTTGTCGGTTTCACCTTTATCCTTCTTTCGTGTGTCATCTGCATCCATGACTTCCTGACCTTCTATCCTGGGATGAACCTGCGTTTTCCTAAAAGGGTTTAGATTAAACTTCATCCTCAGCTGCCTCTTCCGAGTAGATCGACGCTTCAGGACTTTTAAACATCCACGTGAGTCGGTC
This sequence comes from Microcambeva bendego, assembly GCA_034509265.1. Taxonomy (NCBI): domain Eukaryota; kingdom Metazoa; phylum Chordata; class Actinopteri; order Siluriformes; family Trichomycteridae; genus Microcambeva; species Microcambeva bendego. Next base: position 11,213,170 of record JAYDZG010000027.1, on the reverse strand, counting down.
CTGTTTGTTTTGGCAGATTTTGGAAACCTTTCCTGCTCTAGCGTTTTGAATATTTTGGTCCTGTGGATTCTGTATGGTCCATCTGGCTCCTGGCTGGGCACGATGGACAGATCAAAGGAAACGCATCTCTGGACCCTGGTTTGACCATCGCTCTGCCAGTAGGTGTTGGAGGGAGAGGGATTCAGAGCGTCCCTGTAGCGAATCACCCCAGATCCAGGTAGTGTTCCGTTTCTGTGGTGTGTAAGTACATGGTCCTGCTCTTTACTCCTTATTTGTCTGTACTGATATGCATGAAGACAGTTTGAGCAATTCAGAGTTTGATAAATTGCCGGAGTTGCCTCTGTTTGTTGATGTTTTAAGAACTTATGATGAACATGATTCCAAGATGTGTCTCTTCTGAGAGGCGGTTGTGGCATTCGGATGGACGCCAAGCCTTGAGAACCTCTTCCAGGTCTATTAAATAGTTCATGTCTTGAACCTGTGGATCCAGAAAAAATGACACATTTTAAAATGCACAAGCTTGGCATCCATGTAATTTGATTCAGAATCAAGGCTACATTATTGATTTGGCTTGGTTTTACGCCAGATGCCCTTCCTGACACACACTCCCTATTAACCTGGGCTTGCACTAGTTTGTGCATTATAGTGACTAGGTACCGATGACGAGCTCTCAGCGCAGGTGTGCTAGCGGAAAATCCCGCTGCTCCACCTGGGCGACTACCGGGTCACACAGAAAGAATAAATAATTAGAATTCGCTAGAAAAGCAATGACATTTCCAACACAATTCGGGTGTTATTGTCTCCTGCCACCACAAGGTGGGAGCAGCGTCTCGTTGTGGGGAAAGAAGCTCAGGATTACTACCGATTTCCTTTGTGAGCATTATTGAAGTCGAATTATGAAGCGGTGAGTCTTGAGTACAATCCTAAGACTAACCTTTGGTCCTTGATTGATGTCCACCATCCTTCCTGTGGTCTTCTCCAGCCTGGTTTGGCCACCCATCATCTCTCTTCAGGTGCTGGACGATGTCTCTCCTGGAACGGGGTCCTGATCCACAGTTCTGACAGGCGAAGTGATTCTCTGTGAAGTCTGCAGCAGTATTAAAGGAACTGTTGTCTTTGTCCCATGGCTGACGGGCAGCAGAGTGGCTGTTACGGGGGGCGCAGGACATGGGCAGAGCCTCCTGGCTTTCAGAGAAGTTCCACTGGACAGAGCCCTGGCTGGACTGGACCTCCTCTCCGTTCTTCCCTTGGCACGATGAACATTTCCTACTCAGCTTCCTGTGGACGATGGCAAGTACAGCCAGAGTGATCACGACGCCACCTGAAATACACAAATATGATTTCAGGATTATCATTTTCTATACACAGTAATTAAAAGATTCATATACATATGTAATTGGGTCTTTTTACTATACAAAAACAAAACTTTTAATTTTCTTTAATAGTATTTAAAATGATTTTTTGTAAAATATAAAACTTTTCTCTATCCAGTTTCCATTCAAAATCTTCGAGATCTTTTTGGCTGGCAAATTTACTTCCATCATCTTTTTTGGGGGGGGGGGCATCAGTGGCTCTTTGACACACTTGGGCTGTGAACTCACAACCATTTGGTCAGAAAAAAAACTTAACTCACCCAGACAAGCAAAGGCAGCAGCGAGAGCGACGTCTCTGGTGTAGCGCTGAGGTGGGATCGAACGTCTCGCGACAGCCATGATTGACATCCTGTGCTTGGCTGAGGTACAGTTCCCTGCGGTCAGGTCCAGCAGCATCTGAACAGAAGGGTCATCAGAGGAAAGGAAGGCGAGTTCCACCGGCTCACAGCTGCAGTTCCGGTCATTAAGATCCAGGTTCAGCACGGAGAGGTGAGGGAGATCGACGAAAGTGCCGGACGTGGCCTTCAACCTGTTCCTGGACAGATCCAGATGTCTGAGACGTGGAAGCTCCCGGAAACTCTCCCCGTCCACGTGTGAGATCAGGTTATCGGACAGATCCAGTGTCTCCAGGTTCCTCAGGTCAGATGAAGCGAAGGTCCCGTAGTTCAGCCTGGTGAGGAAGTTTCCCTGCAGCAGAAGAGTCTTCAGCATTTCGCTCTTCTCGAACCAGGAGCCGTGGACTTCTCTGAGGGCGTTGTGGCCCAGACCGAGGGTCTCCAAATCACGCATCCAGGAGAACGTGCTTCCGTCCAGGGATCGGCTGGAGATCTGATTGTGGTCTAGCAAAAGCGTCGAGAGAGTTGTGAGGTTCTGGAAAGCGTTCGCTCTGATGGTGGAAATGATGTTGTAGCTCAGCACCAGCACACTCACGTTGGGTAAATCTGAAAGATGCGTGGAGTCCACGGTGTCTATCAGGCCATCGGTGAGCATGAAGGCTTTGGTTGACTCAGGAACCTCTGGAGATAGGAAACATAAGCTTGAGCTTCAGAAATTATTATTGACGACAAGTAACGCAAATTAATTCCACAGGATTTCATCACCTATGATGTTGGAGAGCCTGGTGCAGATGGTGGCATCTTCTGTACAGATGACACATGAGGGCGGGCAGGGCGAGAGCCGGACTTGTGTTACAGACACCATCATCATTAGAAGAACACCTGAGAAGAACAATTACCATCAGAGACTAATCACTCCGTCTCACAGCGTCTCACATTGTGCTGCTCTGTAAAAGACGCTGCCATAAGGTGTCAGGATGTGCTAAGACCAAGATCCAAATGGCCGTTTATTTATTTATTAGGATTTAAATGTCATGTTTTACTTCGGTACTTCAGCTTCTTCGGTTCAATGAAGGACAATTTAGTACCTCCAGTTTATCACCTCATCTGTGCATCTCCAAGGCCAAACATCGTCACAGCCGGGTTGTCACTGGTTCAAGCCCCACCACTGCCAGGTCTCACTCTCGGGCCCTTAAGTAAGGTCCTTTAATCCTCAATTTATTCGACTGTATACTACAATTATATGCTAAATGCTGAAAATATTAATAAATCTCTGCCCTCGATAATGAGATGTGTTCATTATCCAAACTTTCAGCAATAGAGATATTTTCGTGTGTAGTTCGAGGGCTCACAAACTTTCTCTAACTAATGTAAGTTCACAATAAAGCTATAAAATGTTTCTACTTACTCCTCATGGCTCGTCACAGGAGGAGACGCATGGTGCTGCCTTTGCTTCCTGGCAAACCGCTTTGGACGGTTTGGGTGTTTGCATCGTCTCCACCTGCCCCGTTACCGTGGGAACCTCGGCCGACAGGTGAGATAAATACGGCGCTGAAACATGCACGGCGCTCCACCCGTCTCCTCCCTCATAAATGATTCTGGCTCCTGGAGTGAGGGTGTGTTCTGTACCTTGGACGTCGTGACTCCAGTGATGGTCGGCGTGTATTCGGTGTCCGCTTGTGACAAGAGTCTCTGGTTACAGGACGGGCTTCCTTCTCACAAACGCTCCTCTTGGTCTGAAATAACATGTAATTCACTGAAATGAAGCAATGCTGTAGTCGCAGCTGTAATGCCAGACGCTACATGGTCAGAAGTATTGGGACACGTCACCACGAGCTGGTCGGTCATCCCCGGGTCAATATAAAGGCTGGACAAGGAGTCTTTTTAAACTGAGCTTGTCTTTATGTAGGGATGAAAAAAAGCTCTTCCCTAAACTCTCTAATCTCCTGTCTATTACTTTTGTTCAAAAAGTGTGTATATAGTGTGTAAACCACAGAGCTCTGCTTACCTGGCCGGGCAGGTAACAGGAAATTGACTTGTCCTGTTCCAGATATTTGGTTAAAGTCGTCATGTTTCGATTTTCTTTTGCAGATTAAGCAATATGTCGAAATTAAGCACCAACATTTCCATCATGTGAATCCCAAAGTTGGTTCTGTAGTCCGAGCACGCTCTTCACCTCGGTGCTACCTGATATTTTGGCTGTCCTGTCTGATGCCTGATGCACAGGGACACAAGTTTAATATAATCACCAGGAGTTAAAATCCCTCCTAAGCCTCGCCCATCGACCCCTCAGGTGCACGTAGATGCTTAATAGGCCGATAACATCCGAACCCTGGATCCCTCAGGTAACAGGTTAGTGTAATTTATGTCACTACAATCAGGACACCCAACTTATTAACACCAATAATAATATTTTTTTTTCTTTTAGCTACTTCCGTCACTGCATCTTGTAATCCGCACTATTGACATGGCATAGTTTTAAGGTTTGGGATCGCCACTACCGTGCTTTGCTTTGTGCATCTTTTTCAACTGTGGGAGGAAACAGGAGCATCCGGGGAAAACCCACACGGGCAGGAGGAGAACATGCAAACTCCACACACAAAGGACTCCTGCCTGGGGATCGAACCCAGGACCTTCTTGCTGTGAGGTGAGAGTGCTACATATATAATAATAAAAATAACAATAATAACACAGCATGTATGATTTGAGTACATGGTTTTATTGGTTTTTTTACATGATAAGAACCATTTTCCCAGAAGCCCCTGGGCTGTTGATGATGTCCTCATGGGCTTGAGCCACGTTCTCGAGTTTGTATTCTGCACCAACTACCGGTCTGAGCCACCCAGCTTCCATCCCAGCGAACAGAGCGGCTGCCGTCTCCGCCGTCTCCTCCTACAGGATGGAATCAGACGCAGAGCACAACGGTGCACAGACGATAAAATGATTCACAGGAAATTAAATGTAAGTTATTCATCTGTAGGGGCAAAAGTGATGGACAGACAGCATGCCGTTACCTTTGCAGCACAGAACAAAGCCACCCCGATAACACTGGACTCTTTGGCCATGAGGTCTCGGGGGTTCATCTCGACCGGACCCCTGCATCCGACAACCTGAAATCATCAGAACTTTTTTCACCACGGTGCTTCACACCCAGAGGAATTTGTTCTCCGCATTTTAACCTGATCCGCGCAGTGAAACACACACATACACACTAGTGAACACTAGGGGGGCACTGAGCCCTAGCCACGGCACCCGGGGAGCAGTTAGGGGTCGGGTGCCTTGCTCAAGGGTACTTCAGTCGTCTCCTGTAATCGAACCGGCAACCTTCCGATCACAAGGCCAGTTTTCTAACCACCAGGTGCCCCCAGAGTGCTACACACACACACGGAGAACATAGTAAATAGCGAGCACACACATGAACAATGTACTCACCACCACTCTGCCACCGAGCGCCAGCAGTTTGAGGTCGTTGCTCAGGTTCACGTTCGACAGCATCTCGATGATCACATGGACACCGCGGCCATCGCTAGCGGCCTGGAAACAACCCGTAACGTCATAGCTCATTCCCTTCTTCATTATTATTGACGCAGGCTGAAGAGAATCAGACCTGGATTTTATCTAGGTAGTCCGGTTCTTTGTGGTTGAAGACCGTGTGGGCGCCGTTGTCCAGCGCTAGCTTCATACCCGCGGGGGTGCCCGCTGTGCCCAGGACCTTCAAGCCGGAAGCTCGCGCCAGCTGACATGCCGCGATTCCAACCTGACAAATCAGATGAAGACCGGGTCACTTATTACGACACGTCAGACTGATCAACTCAACAGCAAGAAGGTCCTGGGTTCGATCCCCAGGCTGTGTGGAGTTTGCATGTTCTCCACGTGTCTGTGTAGGTTTCCTCCAGGTACTCAGCCACACAGTTCAAAAACATCTGAGGCACTGAATTGTCCTGTAAGTGAATGTGTGTGTGTGTGTGTATCTGCATCAAACTGGCATCCTATCCAGAAAGTGATTTTCAGCAAAGCGTCTTAAGATGCCAGCGTCTATGATGCTTGGGTGGAGAGTTCCTGCAGACATGATCTAAAGTCTTTTTGCTTTTGAACAAGCTCATGGTCAGGTGTGTTAATACTTTTGTGCATATAGTGTAACTATAGTAGATGATGTGTAATATGGTAAAAGGTTGTGTCTTCATACCCCACCACTGGCTCCATGAATCAGAACCGTCTCTCCTGCTTTGGCATGAGCCCTTTCAGAGACACAAAGACAAATGACATGAAACATAAATACATCAAAATTACATCCCAGTTAAATTTAAATATAAAAAAAAGTCAAATTCATGATGGATTACGGCTTACTTATGAACTAAGGCCCGATAGGCGGTGAAATACGGGATTCCAATGGCGGCTCCCTGCTTGTAATCTAGAGAGTCGGGCAGCCTGTGCACGGTGGACTCGGAGGCGGCAGCGTATTCGGCATATCCTCCGGTCTCAGTGCTGGTGGTGAAGACTCGATCGCCTGTCTGAAACGACGGTGCCACAACTTCATGGTGTCATAAGACAAATTCACTTCCAATCTTTTTTTGGCCGTGTAAGCAAAAAAAAAAGTTTTTTGGAAGCTGGGATCAGAGCACCTAAAGGTTTAAGGAACTTGCTCAAGGGTCCAACTGGCCTTTTTATAGTTGGTAGCTCAAAGCTCTACCCATTAGACTACCATGAAATGATCAGAAAACCTGCAAAAAGCAAACTCCATCTCCCACAGCCTCCACCACACCGGCCACATCAGATCCAGGGGTGTAGGGCAGGCTGGGCTTCCGGGCGTAAGAACCAGACCGGATGTAAGTCTCCACCGGATTTACGCCACAAGCGTGCACACGAATCAATACCTGAAACATATACAAATGTAAAATGTATATAAAACATATATAAGCTCGTAAACAGAAACAATGGGTCATTCCCTATAGGCTTGTAAGATAAAGTTTACCTGTTTGGCTCCAGGACTGGGGACAGGTAGATTTGAGCAGAGTTCGAGGACTGAAGGAGCTCCAAATTCAGACACCCTTATGGCTCTCATAACTTTCAACGAAGCCATACTGGGTGGTGGGGAACTGTTATTAACAATAAATTAGCAGGTTACATGAATGCGTCATAGTTTGTTCAGTCAAACAGGACCTGACGGGCTTTATTAGACGTGGTACTACAAACATAAATGCAATAAAGAGTCGAATTTAATATTGGAATATGGGATAGAAATTAATGAGCTTAATCAATTTACTTACGACAACTTGTGCAGACTGGTTAGACTTTGAACCCCGTTAAGACATATACCGCGATTTCATAAATATTTCTGTCATCGAGGTAATTTGGATCACCGCGGCTACCGTAGAATATTCCATTGGTCGTTTATCCCCACCCGTTTTCTTAATTAAATCCCGCCTTCTTAAATATTATTGGATAATATCTTACATCTTGCTATTTCATTGGGTAAAACTATTTCTCCGGAGCCAATCACGAGCTGTATGAAAACGGGTTGAAAATACACAGCACGGTAGATTTTCATCTATAAAACACATGTAAACAGGATCACTGTGTTACTGATTGTCAAGCAGTAAATTTCTTACTTATTAATGGAAGCCGAAAGCGCATTCAAGCAGTGGAAGAAGCAATGCATCAACAAGATAGATTTAAGTAAAAAGGGCAGCATAGATGAAGATATATTCAGCATTGTAACATTTGTTAATAATAATGATAATTACTTCACTACAAGTTCCTGTTCTGGAAGGATCATCCTTATTGACGGGGTAAAGTGTTTTAATTATTAAATAATGCTACATGGCTTTGAATCTTGCTACTGTATTACATTTTATGTTGATTTTTTTTGTGATTTTAGGTATCTGACTCTTCTGATGTACAGAAACAAAACTGCTCCTGGTTGTTTGTCACTCATAAGAAGGTCACAAAAGATGAACTGGTGAGATGTTTAACTTTACACATCATTAAAGGAAAACATGTGCTTACAGATATTTAAACATAAGAAAACCGTTAAAATTCAAGTAGCTCATGGGTTCGATTCCCGTTTGGAGTAGACCGACTTATTTAAGTGTTGAATTTGCTGTACCTCCTCACAAGCGAGGTAAATGAGAGATTCTTCACAAACTTGTGAACTGATGAGTCTTTTGTAAGCAGCAGCTATTCTGTCATGTATGGAACCAAAGTAAGTAAAACCTAACGTTAACATCTTAATAACTCATGTGTCCTCCTGAACAGTCGGCTGGTTTGGAGAAATCTTCTGGAAATGCTGTTTTCAAATTCGAGCCGTGCGTTCTTCACGTACAGTGCAGACGACTAGAAGATGCACAGCGCCTGGTAACTTCTGCTCCGTAATACTTTAAAGAAATGGTTCTGTGGGAATATATGTTGACTGAAGTCTCTCTGAAGTTAATCTTACATGTAGTCAATCACTTCCTGACTTCTATTGTAATAGAAGACAATATCAGACACTAATCATGTGGCTTTGAAGTGAATTTGATTAATTATTTCTCGGTATATGTTTTGGGATTGTTCTACAGCACTCTGTGGCCATAAACTCGGGTTTCAGGAACTCTGGAGTGACCGTTGGAAAGAAAGGCAAAATCATCATGGTAAACTTCTTCTAATAACTGTATTATGTACATCTAAATGCCCACGTCTGCTGTCCACGATCAAGCAAGCTTTGCACTGTTTTGTTCTGTTTTTTGAAACTAGTTTTGTCCTGACAGTGGACAAACTTCAGCACAGTTTTAGAATGCTGATTTTGCAGAATGTCTATATTTTACAATACAGTAATTTCGTCACAGAATAAAAGAAATCATCCTAGGATGGTCATTACAAATGTTTTTGTTACAGGTAGACGTAAATAAAATCATCCTGATCCATCCTCTCTGATGTGCTGTATTACACACAGGCTGTACGCAGCACTCACTGTCTGGAGGTTCCTCTCACACACCTGGTTTCTGAGGAGTACATAGACTTCATTGTTGGAGTTGCTAATAACAAAATGGAAGAGAATCTTAAAAGGATTAAAAGGTATTGACTTTTATTTCACCACTTATGTTTGAGGTGGTTGTGGAAAAACTATTGTAAATGTATAGTAAGCATATAGTGTAAATCTCCTTTAAATTAGCTTTGAATTATGTCACGCTGATTTTGGGGCACTACCCTGTATAACATCCCCTCGCTCAGACACACGTCTGTAGACCAGACACTCGGTACAATGAAGACTGTAAGAGGTGGTGGCGTAGCTCTGAGCTGCCTGACCTCCCAACTACATAAATTTGTAATTTAACCCTTGTGTTGTCTTAAGAATCAAAATCGACGCTTCTGGGACTCCCTAAATGATCCCCACATATTCTCCAAATTTGTGCTGAATGTACGGTGGGACTTCCTCTGCTGCTGCAGACTCCCAGTCTGATGAGAAAAAGTGAATCAGTGAATTAGCCAGCTTCCTCCTGCAGTCGCCTCGACCAGCCAGCAGTGGCCGCAATGGCAGCAGGTGGCCTCTTGGCCTCAATCCAATTTAATCTGCCATATTTTTTACTTGAAAACTGGTGGCTGGTCAGGTTCTGCATAACTGCTCTATAATCATTCTCATTGTCTTCACAGGTTCTCTGAGTGTTTGAGATCTGAGCTGGAACCGGTTGAAGATGAACGCAGTACAATGAAAGACCAGTCAGGTGAGAAACCAGTGTACAGGCGGAGGAGGAAGAGGATACAGGACCCGACTGGATCAGACTGTCCCATCGGACCTCGGAGTGAGAGCGACCCAGAAATTGAACTGACCGACTGAACTGAAGTTTTTACCCACAGGGTAGTCTAGGAATCGGATAAGGGGCAGTAAAGATGGACACGGAGCATGGGTCTATCTTTCAAGGTTGGAAAGATATGACAGACTGGTCTGATGTGAATTTTAATCCATCAGGATCTTGATTCCATGCAGAATTGGCCCCGTAAATTTGAATTAAGTCTGGTGATAACACAGAAAAAGCTATTAACCCCAACAACACTGTACCTGCTGTCATGTATTGTGCTTATTACTTTTTATTCAAAGCTTGTTTACTCTATTTAAGCCATGGGGTTTGAGTTGTCCTCTTACTTAAAGTCAGTTTTGGTGCATTATCCATTATTATTGATTTGGTATAGTTTTGGAGACCTCCACCCTCCTTTTTATCCGGGCTTGGGACTGGCAAGACATCGTACTGGTTTGTGCATCCTAGTGGCAACGCTGATTTTGCAACCAGGGAGTTCTCACTACAAAAATCTCACTACTCCACTTGGGCTGTACGAGAAAATAATATAATTAAACGGGTTTTAGCTGGAAAATAAAAAATAAATGTAGCTGTACATGAACGCCCCCTTGTGGATGCTTTACACGTCGGTCGTGGCAAAAATCATGTTTTAAAAACCACTGCGTTATAGGACCGAGACAATCACGCCTCCTTAAAGAGTTTGTGTTTGATAGGAGGCACTTCCTCTGTGCAGGCATGTATCTGTTTCACATGAGTCCAGTTTTCCCTCAGAGGTGATTGATGGGTAATGCTCTGCGTCGCTTTAGGCAGCTGTGTAGGATCCGTCCACGTCGTTCTTCTCTGCCAGATGGTTCCTCCTGAAGATCAAGTGTGGTCTGGAAGCACATTTCCTCTGGATTAGACCACTTTACTCGGTCGGATTAAATCTGCAATGGCTCATTTCAGAGATCTGGCTCATTAGTAGATCAGTCCTGTTTCATAACAGTGGCTTTATTAATAAAATACTTGGTCAGAAGTGTGTACACGGTTTTTATTACTGTGAGGTGTTTCAGCTACACGTACTGACAACAGGTGTAAAAATACAAATTCACAATAAATTATATTTATAAATATAAGAGTTTGACCTACCAGAACAAAGCAGTTAATAAGAATTATAAGACAATATAAGACAATTCTGAAATAATTCTAAGTTAAAACGATCTTTCGCCTCTATTGTGTCAAACAAAATTTCTATTTCTGGTTTTGGGCCTTTAAAAAAGAAATAAGGTTTAGGTGTAATTTATAAGCCTTTAGATTTAAAGAACAAACCTGTAACAAAAAATAAAAAACATATATAAAAGTAGATAAAATTGTAAAATAGGGAAATCGATCACGTCCGTTTAACTGTTTAAGTGTCAGCTAAAATTAGTGAATGTATTTATTTACATGTTTTATTAAATAATACAATTTTTTATGTGTTTAAAGGGTTGGACACAGTTAATAATTAAATGAGGGGTATCTAGTGTGGAAGTGCAGTTCACCACTAGAGGGGGTTGATGCACCACTCACCCTCGATAACACTGAAAAACTAAAATAAAACTAATCTTACTGCTCATTTCAAAATAAAAAAGGATTTATGTTTAACTGCACGTTTTGAAACATTTATTTGGCACCAGCAGGGTCATTGTGAGCTTTTAAAACTGCAGATTTATAAACGTCCGTGTGAAATAAGGTGATTAAAATAATAATAATAATAATAAAATCTAGCACGCCAAGTTACTGAACCAAAACAAATCAAGCCACACAGATCAGATCACATCCCGCTCAACTCTAATGTTCGACTGAATTTTAGATTTTAATGTAAAAATGTAATTAAAAAATCATTTTAAATCATTTATTATTTTGATTGGTCCTGAAGCTACATGGCTAACGTGACGAACAAGCACCGGAAGTGATTAGCTAACCAAGAGAAGCTAAGCATTTTAAACATCATGTTTTTGTGCTTCGTGTACTTTCGGGGCTTAAATCAATCATATTAAATATATCTTATCCTTACAACATTGCAGGAACAGTTTAGGGAGCACCCTTTTGCTTCCAAGAAGCTCCACAAAGGCATGATTAAAAAGAAAGCCCCGGCCTCAACCCCACTCAACTGCTTTGGGATGAACTGGAACTTCCATATAGGTTTTCTTGACGAACATCAGAACTCAGCCATACAAATGTTTTTCGGACAGTGTGCACAAATTCCCACATACACACTACAGGTCACTTAATTTTAATACGATCGGTTTTGAAACCGAATGTTCGACAAGCCTGTGGTCAGACGTCCAAGTACTTTTGGTCATATAGCGTATACATTATGGAGTGAAAGTAGTTGGAAGTTAAGATGTGATCTTTTTGGTTGCTTTTGTAATCGCTCTTTCATCCGTTCCTGTTCTGACCCTTAGTTTTTTTTTTAAAGCTCCCAGACGATCATCTTAAAACAACACCTATTAGCCACCTGATCGACTGAGCAGTGATTATAAACGTTCAATTATTTCTGCGGATTAAAGAGCTGAAGAGGCTGAGGAGAGCCGCTGACTGGCAGACTGAAGAGGCATTAATAGTGAGGGGCGAGGGGGGCACAGGGAGAGTAGAGTCACTGCAATCAAGGCTGAATTGGGAGCTTTTTTTTGTATCGTGTGTGATTGTCAAGTGGACCATTTTGGCCTCTCTGATTAGGAGCTTTTTCTCTACTGGAGGCTGATTTTTGCCCCTTCGTCCTCCGAACTCGGGGTAATCAGCCGTTCTCTTGTCACACCAGCCTGGCTGATTTCTGTCCCCTCCCCAACTCCAGTGGAAGTATTAAATAACCACCAGGCTTTATTATATATTTTTTACTTAGGAAGGTCACCTTGGATTGTTATTTCAGATTTATTTCTTCTAATCTTTTTAGATGAACATAGTAATAAGTGCCCTTCGTTTGTCATTATTTAGAAAACTGGCAGTTCAGGTGAGAGGAGATTTCAGTACTTGTCCTGATGTGTAATCATAGCCAATTTGCATGTTAAGAAACAACTTTATAAGCATT
>JAYDZG010000027.1:11086748-11096917 GCA_034509265.1 Microcambeva bendego | reverse complement strand
TACAATATGTATTATTGTCTTTAGAAGTTATAGTAGTATGTATTACTGTTTTAGTATTATATTTTTATACATTATTTAAAATACAATTCTTTACTGAATCGTTACATCACTAATGAATACAAAGATCCATTTCTAATCTAAACAAGTGATCTAAGACGAAGTAACTTCACAGCACCCAGGACCGGCAGACCTAAACCCACCACACTCACCGGATCTCGAACAGCGGGTCCTCTCTGATCTTTGCGGCGAGGTCGAGGCTGTTGACGGATGTTTCCGAGCTGAAGATGGAGCCGGGCAGGAGGCCGGTCTCTGCGGACGGTCCACTCTCGGCTTCCTCGTACTGCTGTGTGATCTGCTTATCGATGGGGCGACCCATGAGGTACTCCTCACGGGAGATCTGTCCCGCCGGACCCTGGTACATCCAGTCCAGCCGCTCATCTTTCCTCCTGAAACAACACCACAGCATTGAGAACCGGACCGCTCCGAGACCATTCAACACCGCCCCGTGATTATAAAGGACAGACAGGCCGCACACACTTCAGCGTCCCGGTATCCTGGGCGAATTTGGTGATCTCCTCTCGAGCTCTCTCGTCTCTCAGCTGTTTCTGAAGCTCCTCGATCTTCTTCTGCTCCGCTTCATGTTTCTGCTCGGCTTTCCACACACGCTCGATGTTCTTCAGCGTCTGAGGATGCCAGCTTTTCTTCAAGTTCTGTTAACACACACACACACACACACACACACACACACACACACACACACACACACAAAGCAAATGTAATTATCAAACCAACATGCATGGTGGCAAAAGTTTACCCAACTACATCTAAATGAGATTAAATAAAGGTTTAGATTAAGTATAAATACAGTAAAATACGCATATTTCTATGCGCATATTTTATTTCTAAGACATACACTTACTTCCTTGTAAAAAAGGTAAAATACAGCAATAAGAAATAAATGAAGAGCATATATACATTATAGTTCACTTAACATTAAGATGATATGCTAACAACTCCGTGTTCGTGTACAGCGTTTTGTGTAAATTGTAATTGTGTAAATACTTTTCTGATGAATTATATAATATAGCTAAAACAGGTACGTTATGTATTTTAAGAAGTTCGACAGATTTTAACTAAATACAATTAGCCACTTAGCTGCTAACCTGCTAGCTAGCGGGCTAACGAATTCAGCTTAGATGAAACGCCAGCTATGCAGTGACTCAAAACTGTAACCTTTTTTAAACGTTTAATACTTACGAGATCTCCTCCTCCCATGTCGGTAAAGAGGGTTTGTAAATAAATATATATAAAGAAAAGTTTCTAAATCTCCGTGTTTACATCCAATCCACGACGTTTCCGGAATGGACGCATGAGAATCGAACAGTGTGTCGACACAATGATTCGAGTCCATGATTCAAACACTAAAGTCACGTGACAGCGAGGACTGCCGCATTGTTGCGTCATTACAGCTTAAAATTCATTACAAGAACTTAAAATAAACGAATCATTTATTGTATTGATTTATTGTACACTTGCTAAGCAACATGTAAGTGCAAACAACACCAACAACACTTTTGTCATTTCTTTATTGAATCAAATAAAATCCTCTACATAAAAAACACTCAATTGTAAATACTATAAATAAAGAGGGCTGTGTCAGGAAGGGAATCCGGCGTCAAATAAAAGAACCTATGCTAAGTCACCACGCAACAGGAGAAGCCAGGATATGAAAATGTTATCTCTAGCAGGAGAAACAATTCTAAAGAGGGTAACAACTTTTTCACAACGCTGTAGACGGAAATTAAAATCACATTGCATCAAAGTTTAAAGTATTTCACTATTGATTATCAAATGCATCGATCAATAAACACATTCCTCACTGCAAACTCTCTCAACACTGACCATTAACAATCATCTGCACAGAAATCCGTTCAGTAAATAAAATGTTCCACTCTCAGAGTCTCCCACCCGCCAGACGTCGGTGCCCGATACGATCCATGGGCAGTCCAAAGCCGGTCCTGCCGCTGCCCCGTGTGGGGGGTCTAGTTCTGGCAGGAGAGGGTTTTCCATTATCAGGGGTGTGTGGAGTAGAGATGTGGATCTCCTCCTTTTCCACCTTCTCCTGGTTTGTGGTGTTTCTAATCGTTTCAGTGGAATCCACAGAGCTGATTTCTCCAGATCTGATCTGAACGATCGAGCCGCCGTCAGGGTCCATCATCAGGTCGGCTGAGCCAGAGAGAGGCTTTCTTCTCTGAGAGCCTTTAATTCGCCTGGAGAGAAAATAAAATTGGTTTTAGTCAGCTGAAAACCTTAGAACTGTGGAACCAATGTGTTAGTGAAGGGGAAACAGTTTTGACCAGCATGGAACGGGTTCTCCATCTTATTTTTTTATGTGTAACCAGTAATTCTGAAGGGAAACCGCTATATGGCTTCTGATCTGGTATTTTCTGCTGGCATTAAGTCATGCCAATGTCTAATGAGCACATTTGGTCTTAAGTGGTCCTTCGTGGAATATGTTCTCTTCATGTCTGCACTGGTTTTCCTGCAGGGTTTCCTTTCATTGCCTCAAGGTGTGTGTGCCTGTGTGTGTGTGTATTCATCAGTTACGGCGAGTGTGATATTCTAAAATGTCAAGGCCGTATTCCTACCTCACACTTGTGTTTCTGGGTGGCACCAGAGCAGCCACGATCCCAAACAGGATCTAGGGTTAGTCAAAAGGAATGAGCGAATGTGTGCACCCTTATGTGGGTATCTCATTTCCACTCCAGGGTCCACTGGACCCTGCTTCATCCTTCCCTGTAATCTCTAATCATATTGGCCTGATCCGTTGTTTAGTCCTCGGCGATGGTGTCGGCTCCCATGAGGAGCCGGACCGTCAGATCTATTCACAGCAGCTGACCGAAGTTCTGGGAAACGGTTTCCTCTGGAGCGGGTCACCCGGGCAGATCACCCCCTTGCCCGGGTCACTGTTATCATAACACGGCGTCCGGTAATGTAGCGCCTATGACCTCAGCATCCGCAGCTATATGACTTCAGGCTTCTCTGATGTCCACAATGGCGTGGACGATATTTAGGGATGAATCACGTAATCGGATCATATGGCCGTACCTCAGCCTCCCTTTTTGGTGGCGCTTTGGCTTCACCGGGCTGACGGAGAGAGGATCCAGAGGACTCTTTCCTTCGGGAAAGTCTGGCGCCCTCTTGTGGCCCGGCCGGGCTCTGCCGTCGGTGTCCGCACGGCCGCACGGCT
Organism: Microcambeva bendego; assembly: GCA_034509265.1. Taxonomy (NCBI): domain Eukaryota; kingdom Metazoa; phylum Chordata; class Actinopteri; order Siluriformes; family Trichomycteridae; genus Microcambeva; species Microcambeva bendego. The sequence continues at coordinate 11,093,667 of JAYDZG010000027.1, read as the reverse complement.
CCGCCACGACGAAGGGAAGCGCGGTTTCGTTCTGAGGATAACAGTGGAAGAAAAATAGTGTAAACATAAGCACAGGACTATATACACACTATATGCAAACCTCCTTTTTATCTGGGCTCTGGACCAGCACTGGCAGGTTTAAGCCACATCACTGTCAGGTTGCCACTGCTGGACCCCTGAGCAAGGCTCTTAAACCTCAATAGCTCAGACAATATACAACCATGTACCGGCCAACACTACTCCCATCTTTGGTCTCACTTCTCTCAATATCTTAAGATTAGAAATGTATTTATTGTTCTCTTTCTGTCACTCTTGAGGTTACCTGCTGCTGGACGATGGAGGTGCTGCATCGTGGCGGGTCAATCGTAAAGATGCAGTACAGAATCAGCAGCTCCCAAATCTGCATCTGAAAGAAAACCAACAACACCGACACGTTTAGAACTGTGAAATGATTCAAAACACCAAGACCACCTGTCTAATCGGTTCCCAAGACATCTCTGACCCAACCTGAAGCCAGCAACATGAACTGTGTCAAGAAACCGGGGCACCCGGAGGAAAATCCACGCAGACACGCGGAGAATGTGCAAAACTACACACAGTAAGGACCCGGACCGCCCCGCCTTGCTCTGAGGCAACAATGCTACTCACCTAGCCATGACGCTACTCATTATATACTCCAGCCACTCGAATACTCGAATGACTAGCTGTGTTGTGGATGTGAAGAGGAGGTGTGTGTGTGTGTGTGTGTGTGGCTTGCATGATCTCTGGTTTCCTCCCATGGCCCAAGAACAAATGGATCTCCTAGAAATTGCCCAAAGTGTGTGTTTGTGTGTGTGAGAGCCCTGTGACCTGTGTGTGGTGTTTCTGCAGCCCTGATTATGGTGTGTAAAACAGAATTAATGAGCATTTCATTAAGGGAGCGATTATTCATGCACAAATCAAATCTCCCGTCTTTATTATTAAAATGTGCAATTATTTACGGTGCAGAAGAAACGCCGCGTCCCCCGGTGCTTGCGGGAGGCCCGGCGAGACGTTTTTCGATGGAATGCCGGCCCGGATTAGTCCTGCCCTTCCCCCGGAGGCAGCACGTGTCCCCACGCTGGCGTCTCATCTTCATTAAAAAGGTCAAAGTGATGGAAATAATTCGGCTATTTCTGAACAGAGGGGCACCGCGTCCCTCCTGAGATTCCCCCTCACACGTAGTACGGCGGCCCAGCGACGGAGGCGCGGCGCTCGGCCCTGTCAGGAGGGACGCACCGGCGGAGCGTTGGCAGGGGCTCGGGGCGCTAATCGGCTCATCCCGGACTCACCCCGGGCCAGGAATAGTTTACGGGGGAATGTTGCCGCTTTAAAAAGAGCCGCTGGAAATTCAATTAGGATCTGACACATGCGGCGACTCGGTGGATCGGACCGCCGTGACATTGAGCCTCGGAAAACTGAGAAGGGTGGGCGAGGGGGTCATTTTTGGGTCGGAGATAAATGCACCTTTCTCTCAAACCAGTCCAAAAATATAAGAATGGCATGAGTTAGCCGCATTAAGCAGCATGTTTTATTTACTTATTACTCAATATAAGCGATTGAGAACCAGCAACCTTCTGATTGCCAGACTATTTCCACGCATGTCTTTTCACAGAGACACAGCCAGTCAGTGAGGCCGTGTCTGTGAGGGCGTCCGGTTAGACGATAGCGGCGCCTATGTGGACCGGAGTGTTTTTGAGCTACATTACATTAAATAAAATTAAGGGCCGTCATGGCGTCTAAGTGTGTAACCGGGTTCGATCCCCAGGCGGGCCGGTCCAGGTCCTTTATGTGTGGAGTTTGCATGTTCTCCCGGTAACAATATGGGTTTCCTCCGGGAGCTCCGGTTTCCTCGCACAGTCCAAAAATGTGCAGCCGGATTATTCAGAGACAGCGAATCATCCTGTAGGTGCCTAACCAAAGCGGCGCACTGTAGTGCCGGTCCCAAGCCCAGATAAATAGGGAGGGCGACGATGGGAGCGGCCGAAAGAAGAAAGAATCATATTAACGATTATGGGTCTGTTACACTACTATCAGTCAGTACACTCACAGTTGATGTTCCAATACATCCCAAAGTTAATTAGAGGGATAGGGTCAGTCCTGTCCATGCTTGGTGCTCACAGTTTTATAATTGTGTAATGTTAATGACTAATGATGTCATAAACATGAATAAACATGAGCACTAATTTCTTATTGGTTGATTTAGATCCAGCCTCAGTGTTCGATCTAACAGTGGTTTAAGTAATAAAAAGACCCCCGCTGGACATCACATTTTAACTTCCTGACCCCCTGGCTTACCAAAACAAACTCTCCAAGACAGATTCATCCATGACTGCACTAAGCTCAGCAATTACACACATGAACTTTAATTAATGAATGAATTAAGAACCTTAATTTTCACTTCATATAGCTGATAAATCTCCTGTGGAACCCAGTGGACGCCTCAGTGCCCGTACTTTACAGCCTCAGGATCACGTGAGTGTATGAGAGTGTGTATCCTCCTTCCGAGTTTGACCTCCCTGACACTATTTTAACATCTTTAATTTAATGAAATGCACCCGAATAAACCCCCTCTTGCCCCCGTTTATGTATATGTGCACACATGCACTGTGTTGTACCGAGTACGAGGCTCTCAGGATGATTCATCCAGGTTATTATTCTGTACTGTCAGTAATAAATCTAATACAATCTAATCTGCTCCATTGTTGTTGTTTTCAGTTTAATAATTATAATAAATATTAGTAATATTATTATACGTAATCATTATTGTCATTGTTTATTATTAACAAGTTAGTTATTACTATCATTATTATTGTTTATATATTTACCGTTATTATTGGTTATTGTTCTCATATTATTATATAATTATATATATTGATTTTCACTATTTTTATAATATTTATTATTAATAATACAATTATTCATTATTACTATGAATGTATTTTATAATCATTATTGTCTTTTTAATTATTAAATTGAGTGGTTGACATTAATATTACATTTCATTTGGTGATTATTAATGCTGTTATCAATTAAACTTGTCAAAATAATTATTTGTGTTATTATTATTATTAATAATAATAATAATAATAATAAGTATATTTTACTTAATATAATTAGTGCTATTATTAATAATAATATTATATAATAACATCACTAGTACACTAGTACATCACTACAACTATTTTTATTGTTGTTATCAATTTATTGTTATTCCTAACAATAAAATAACTTAAATATTGTTTTTATTGTAGCTAATATTATAAAACTAGTTATTATTATTAATTAAAATGATTATTAAAATATTTTTTGTGCTATTATTATTATTAATATTATTAGTATTATTATTATTACGCTATCATGCAGGTGAACATATCAAAACTGCTTAACATTTTCTTTTCGTTAAATGAAATCATGAATAACCTCTTCATTTGTTTAATCATTTGCTTTCTTTACTTTACTTGTATTCACTCTCACCTTGTTCGTATCCTGGTGCTCCTGAGGAAGCGTCAGTGATTGAATATCTTCAGTCTCTTCCTCCTCCTTTGATGCCCACTTGATACCCATCCGTCTCTCGCCAATAACTTCTTTATAGGTTCACTCCGGTCCGACCCGGCCAATCGGCACCCTCAATTCTGATGACATCATTCACACCTCTCCTCCTGTGATGTGGAATACTCTGCCCCGGGGTCGCCGGACTCGCTGTCCGGCGGCCTCCCGTTTATTGGACACGTAATTAATGTTTTAGCGCCGGGCCGACCCCCGATTGGTGTTTAATTTTAAGTCCATCACTAGGCCCGGGGGCTTTTATTAGCCTGGGCGGTCAGTGCCAGGCTCTGTCTGAATGAGGATGACCTTTCAGTGCCCCCCGTGTGTGCGCGCCAATATCATCGCACCCGGGCCCGCGAAGGCCGGCCGGATTACAGAGCCAGTGCCAGCAGAGGCGGCGGCGAGGATGGCATGCACCGCATAACCTACACGAATTCTACATCCTGTTATGTCTGGACGCTGGAGGAGAACAGACGGGTCGCTCACACACTCGAGGAGATTCATTACGTGATGAGCTAGAGCGGCTGGGCGTCGCGGGGTAAAGAATCCGACGAGGGAAGAGTCTTCAGACGCGACGCAATCTCACCTTTAACCGCTTTAGACCCGGTCAGGGTCACAGAGGGTCCGGTTTCACCTGGAAACTCTGAGCCAGGAAGGAGGAGCTTGACGGGATCCGCAAGCCATCGTGTTATCTCTCTCTCAGCTCTCCCATGGATGACTGGATTAACCCCCTAGTGGGCACCATCGGCAGTGCAGACCAAATTTGCCTGCTGGGTTGGAAAAGGCCGGAAAAAAATCATAGACTATGAGGCAGGGCTTCGGTCTGACAACCACAGACAACCGTCCAAGTTTAATGAGAAGCCTTCTCAAAAAATAAGGAAATAGATACACCCAGCCAGCACTGAGATTCGAACCCGGGAACCGACCGGCCAGGCGTCCGCTGAACCGTTCAGACCTTGTCGGAGGAAGGGCTTCTGCATCTTGACCACATGGGCCCACATTCTAATAAGAAGTCTTCTTAAAAATTCAACTGGAGACGCCGTGAACCTTCTCCTCAACTCTCAGCCACCGATCCGTGAAAAATACACACAGAGAAACTTTCAAAGGACCTGAAAGGAGACGTGAGGCGACCCAACAAACAATCAGCTGAAAGCGGCTCCTGAATTATTCACCATTTCATTAAAAGCTCCTCGCAGCCTTCGGTTCACCATAAAACTTTTATTAGTCCCGGTATAGGAACAGGCTCAGGTTTCCATCTCAGCTACAGAGAGACGGAATCGTCCCAGGACGGGTTAAATAAACAGTATGGGGATCTCAGAGGGGTTTCATAGTGTACTTAATAATAAAGCTCTTCACAACAACACAACAAGATTAGGTGAGGAGTGTCACGCCGGCCCATCTATCCTGAGACCCGGGTTCGAGGCTTAGACGGCTTTAACCTTCTATATAAGGGTTTTACAAAACTTCTATTCATGCGACCCAGACGTCTTCCTCTTTCTATTGCAGGATGTAGCATGAGGCCTCCACAAGGGGGCGAACGCGCACAAGTTTTCTTAACAGCTTAACTGAAAAGCTGTCTCGGTGGGAAAAGCCTACACACACACACACACACACACACACACACAAACCTGGTTACATGGTTGTGCACTGGGGGAGGATACCCACACAGAATCGGGGAGAACATACAAAACAGAAAGGACCCAGACCACTCCACCTGGGGATTGAACACATGACCTTATACAGACGTTCTTTAAAAACCTGTCAAAGAACTTTGTTAGAATTAAAAGATCTAGCAACTTTAGGGTATATTTTATAATCCCTGTATGTTTGAGCTGCCCCGTGGTTTCTCCATTACGCCGGCGTGTCTGCTGTCAGCACAATGATGAATGTTGCCTCTGAGAGGGAATGCTGGCTTTTTTCTTTTGCCGGCGTTCCCCTCCTTTTCTAATAAAATGCGCCGGTGTGTGGCCTAGTTTTCGGGGATTATGCGCCAAACAGATTTCCGTAGGAAAGGACTTTCCAATCTTATCGGCGAGGGTCCGGCATCTCTGCAGCTTTTCATCTGGCGCCTGTTAGGAGCGCCGCCTAATCCGGCCAGGCTAATCAGCCACGCTCAGGCTTCAGAGCTCATCGATCCGGACCTCGGCCCGACTTAAGATCTGAGCCGGGCGACCTTTAGAGGTCGTGAGGTTCAGATTCATGGGTTTAAAAGGCTGTCACGGCGAAATGTTGGTGGAGGACCAAACCCGAAGGCTGTAATATGGAGCCTATAACAGCCTTATTGCTCTGAAACTGCTTTCACAAGAATCTTTCAGAAGAGTGCCTATGGGAATTTGTGGCCAGTCAGTATAAAAAGGGCGTTTGTGTTTGGCGAGGTTTGGCTCATGGAGTGATCGAAACTCAAGAACTCATGAATTTAAAGTATGTGGCCATTATCAAGTTCAAATGTTTTGGACTCACCCATTACATTAGCGGGCAACGGTTTAGGGAAGGCCCTTTTTCAGTTCGAGAATGAAGAACCAGGAGAACTGATCAACCATCAGAATTCAAGAACGATACAATTTTTGGAAACATCTCCAGAATCTAACAGGATTTGAGGTTGTCATCTAGTGGCCTGGAGAGTCATTACAGCAAGGATACGTCGCAGTAAATTAAAAATAATAATTTACAAAGCTGTTTTATATCTGCTAAAATCCATTTATATTTATTTATTTCGTGTATTTTAAGCCAGGATAAGACCAGGATCAGGATGAAAATTAAGACTCGCAAAGGTGAAAACTAATTAAGATATTTCAAACTGAAAATTGCTTACAGATAATAATAAATGATGTGATTTTTCATCTCAAGACATCTCAAGACATCTCACGCCTGGAATAAAATCTAACTGAATTGTAATTTTCTCGTCGTTCTCTCGCGTTGTTCATAAAAGGAAAAACATCAAACATCCAAAAAGAATTTGGGGCGAACTGGGGAACTCTCAGCTGCCCTTGAAAATCAAACGAGCCCTCCCGCTACGTTAAATACTGTGAGAGCATCGAGCAATTATTTTTTTAATGAGGCTCCCAGCATCTCCCTCAAAAACGAGGAGAGGGAACGATGGAGAGGAGAGAGCTGGATCAGAGAGGAGCTCAGAAAGTATTCACACCCCCATGAAATAACAGATCATCTCTTCAACGCGGCACCTGTTAGTGGGTGGGATATATCACACACAGTGAACATTTTATCATCGTTAAAGAAGTTAATGCTGCTTCTGTTAGAAAGGTGTCAGAACACGCAGAGCATCACAGTTACAGCGGCAATATTAGGAAGGTGGTCGTAATGTTTTGCCTGGGAGCTTACAATCAGCTGTCCA
>JAYDZG010000027.1:11065913-11074429 GCA_034509265.1 Microcambeva bendego | reverse complement strand
ATAAATGAGTAAAGAAGTGACTGAGTGAATAAATGAGTAAAGAAGTGACTGAGTGAATAAATGAGTAAAGAAGTGACCGAGTGAATAAATGAGTAAAGAAGTGACTGAGTGAATAAATGCCTCGGCGATGAGTTGAGCAAATGAGAGAATAAGCGAGTGTGAGAATAATGCTCATAAAATGCTTATAAGTGATTATAATAATCATATCATTATGAATAGGGGTGTAATGATTTACCAAGAATCGATAAACAAGTGATTCAGTTACAAATCGGGATTGATTTAATCGATATTCATTTTAAACAGTAGAGGGTGCTGTTGATATCATTTTTCTAACACAAAATGTGGAACCATCCTTTTCAGGCATAGTTCGTACCCACGTCAGAAATAAAACATTCATTGATCAGACGAATTAAACCAACCACAAATACTTTACTTGAGTTGAGATGTCGCCGTTTCAATCCCCATCACTGCCAGGTTTCCACTGTTGGGCCCTCGATCGAGGTTCTTAACTCATTAGTGCTTAAGACCGTATGGTGTCCCAGTCCTGTAAATCCCTTTACATTAAAGCCTCCTCAAAATGCCGAAGACTCTTTAAGGCGCAGACCTTGTGCAGCATTTTCCTTTCTCAAGATCTTGGCCGAACCGACTTTTCCTAAAGAATAACGTTTTTAAGTAATAACTTAAAAATTGTCCTTTCATCAAAGCTTCCAACCCGCCCGAAAATAATTATAAAAAAGGCAAAAGGGGCCTAAAACACGAATCGGCCTGATTACACAGAGAGCGGCGAGGCGTCCGGGAGAGAAATATGAGTGCGGCCTGATGAGCGATGGCGGGGTGGATGGTGCTCGGGTCCCGATGCCAGCGGTAAGTGCTTCCTTATTAACGTGGAGTGCTCGCCTCTGCTGAGACGCTGCCAGATCCAATACGGCGGAACCCCCCAGAATACTTTCTGCCCCGCTGGAATCGCCCCGCCCGGACGGGATAATTAAATGCTTTTCTATTCTAGGGCGGACCGGACCCGGGGGAGCTCGGTGTGAGCGGTTACGCGTGATTCAGGTTTGTGAATCGTCCCAGTGTTGACGGATCAAGCAGAACATTATGACCACCTTCACTGTGTGACGCCTTCCGATCAGAAGCGACGTTAACTTCTCAGCCGTTTGAGCTCTTGTGGGGTGTTCGCAATCTGCAGTGGTCCCGGACACTGTTTCGGGTTCACCACCGTTCCCTCCCTGGACCGCTTTCGATAGACACTGAGCGCCGCAGTTCTGGAGATACTCCGACCCGGTCGTCTCGCCGTCATCAAACTCGGCCTTTTTTCCTGCTTCTAACATCAACTGACGATCAAATGTTCACTCGCTGTGTCATCCATCCCTCCGACTAACAGGTGAGTGGCTCCATCCGCGTATGAACTCGCCTCGCACAGGTGAAACGATGCAGTCGGCTACTGCGCAGACGTCAGTGGGGGCGTGCATGTCAGGATCGGCGTCTTCACTGGAGTAAAACCTTCCCAGCAGTAAAGCAGGAGCGGCTCCAGATCCTCTAATTCAGACCCTAAACAAGATCAAAGCTCGTTTTTTTAACTTCTTGTTTGTTCGGTTCACCGCTGCGCCACATCGATCGTTACGGGCGGTAGCGGTGAATTAGCCGATGCTAATTCATTAGGCGCTCGTGATGGATTGGAACTTCCTGCGCTCTTCCGGGACGTGATTTACTCCCATCATTAATCAGAGCGTTAAATCCATAGCAGCCTGAATGCCGCGGGTAATAAAAAAAAGCGCTCCGCCGCTCGCCGCTCAGCTTTAGCGGGATGAAGAGGTCCGTGAGCCAGCGGCGTAGCGCTCGGCGGCGGGGTCGTAGCTCACTCAGACACCATGGCGTGTTTTACCCGGTTCGTGCCATGCTGGCAGATCATACGCCTGTCATCCGCCATAACTCAGCAGGGAGCTCGCGGGGAGCGAGCGTTAACCCGTCACAAGCCGAGGCAGGACTGCAGTCACAGTTACGTTTTATTATACACAGGAGAGCCGAAAGTATGTGGACGCCTCTTAAATAAATAATCACAACCCTGAAGAAATGAATGAATAAGTCCATTAATAAATAAATACATAAATGAATGAATGAATGGATCAAATAAAAAAGCAAACGAAATCATAAATAAATAAATAAGTGAATGAATGAATTAATGATTAAACAAATGAATGGATGAATAAATCTTTGAATAAATAATTAAAAAACTTTATTAATTATTTAATGTTAATTATTAATGGATAAATGAATTAATGCAGTAATTAATTAATAAACAAATGAATAAATAAATGAATCGATGAATGAAATTAATGAACGAATGAATTAATAAATGAATAAACAAATGAATGAATGGATACATGAATAAATAAATAAATGAATGAATGGATGAACGGTTGAATCCATTAATGAATGAATATACGAATGAATTCATCAATTATTATCATAAATCCACGAATGAATTATTTAAAAAAATGAATGAATGAATGAATGAATGAATGTTTAATCATCCAGCCTGATCACTAATCCAGCCACAGCTAGAGGACGAGGAGGGACAACTCACCGAGCTGTAGAGGAAACCTTCTCCATTCATGCCGATGTAGAAGCCGGCCTTCACGCCCTGGATGGCCACCACACGCAGTCCCACCGGGATGAGGTTGAAAAGAGCTGAAAAAGAGCACAGTGGGCGGAGCTTTAGAGACGTACCCTGGGCACCGACGCCCACACAGGAGACAAAAGTAAGAGCACAGTGGGCGGAGCTTTAGAGACGTACCCTGGGCACCGACGCCCACACAGGAGACAAAAGTAAGAGCAAAGAGGGCGGAGCTTTAGAGACGTACCCTGGGCACCGACGCCCACACAGGAGAGCAGCACACGGGAGCGATAAGCAGCCGCCGGCTCAGATAAGTGCAGACTCACGTCACCTTGAGATCGTCTGATATAATCTGGTAGAAAATCAGAATGCGCCGGTGCTGGGTGTAAATCGAGTCCACAGTATATGGCCAAGAGTATTCGGACACCCGATCGAAAGTTTGCATGTTCTCCGTGTGTCCGCGGGGGCTTGCCCTATTGTCCAGGGTGTTACTGTGTGCCTTGCGCTAACTGTAAAACAGGCTTCAGCGACACACACGACCCTGATATGATGAGCGATCGAGAAAATGAGTGAGTGAGGGTGACCGGGTGACCTCTGTGCCATCTTTAAAGTGTGTCTGGGGGCCAACCATAGCCTAGCGGTCAGGGTACAGGATTAGTAATCCGAAGGTCGCTGGGTCAAACCTCACAACTGCTAGGTTGCTGCTGTTGGGCCCTTGAGCGAGGCCCTAAACCCTCATCGCTCAGACTGTACGCTGTAACTATACTGTAAGTCTTTGTGCCCGTTCGGCTGGTGTTCTGGTCCATTCCAGAGCTGTGACGAGGCTTTCGAGTTTTCTCCGAACTCAAGGTGAGCCTCCCCGCGCCCCCCCCCCCGGTGATTGACGGGTGCCGGGCTTCATTTACCTGGCGGTGACAAGGTGACCAGCAGGAAAACCCGAGCCGAAGGATTCCGGTAATCAGGGCTGAGAAATGCAATCTCCTGCTGTCAGATTCACTTCAGGAAGCTTTTAACAACATGACAGTTCTTTAATAACCCCGAGACGCCTCGTACCTCGACCAGGCTATCACACCTAACACGGCCAAGAGGGTGTGGACGCCCATCTAAGGTCGAAACAGCCAGAAGGTCCAGGGTTCGAACCACTGTGTGGAGTTTGCATGTCCATGTGGGCTTTCTCCGGGAGCTCTGGTCTCCTCCAACAGTCCAAAAACAGGCACCCGGGTTCATCTGAGACACTGAATTTCCCTTTACGTAAGTGTGTGTGTGTTTTGCCAGTGATGGGGGCCTTGTCCAGGGTGTTACTGTGTGCCCCGAGGTGGGTCCGAGGTTGCCTCTATCCCTACGATCCAAGCTGATCCAAGAAGCTTTGAGCTCAAAACTAGCGGGACTGCGAAGCTTCTGCTAAATAAGTTTGGCAAGTTTGGCTGCAGGTGATTAAAAAGTAAACTGAACACCAAGGGTGGGAAGAAAATCCAAACTGTCACGTCCAGGAAGCAGGAAGAATGAGAGAATTACTTGGAGGCTCTTGGAGACCGCCGCTCCATGCTGATCATCTTGTAGACAAAAGACCAGAAGAAGCAGGAAAGCCTGCTGAGCTGTGTTCAAGCTTCATGGCAGACCTGTTTCTTCTCCGAGAGAGACCACTGTTCCACGTACTTTGGAATACGGGCACAGAGAATTCATTAAATCTTCATGATTGGTCATGTGACTTATTATCCGGGTTTTCCCTTTCCAGTCTAGTCGTTTCCAATTCCCGAGGGGGGCAGTTTGGGTCGTACGGGTGCTAATCGGGATTTATGAGGGCGTGGCACCAAGTACAGTCGAACATTCATTAGTGAACGTCCAGGATCTTCGTTACCGAAGCCCGGGCCGGCCAGACTGGCGTAGACAAGTCCACCACTTTCTTTTTCTTCCTTTCAGGAGTCAGTCTGTCCTCCAGCCCGACCCACAGCTGGACCCGATCCCCGCCCGGCCACACCCGGGTAGACTTGGCCGGGAGCCACGAGAAACATATTAACCGTGATTAATGACTGCGAACATGTCCGGTCCCGTCAGACGACCGCTCAAGGTTACGGGGCCGTCCAGCCTGATTTCTCTTCCGGTCTGTGAGGTCTTTCGGGTCGAAACCGAGTTCCAGTGGACATCAACACGTCTTCAGTTTGTCATTGCGGGCGCCTGAGCGGCACGACGCGAATCTTTTGTGGTGAAAGTGAAGATCCCGCTAACATATAAGCCGGTCATCCCGCCCCAGCAGACTAGCTGGCCAATGGGAAGGGATGTAACGATACAATCCAAATTAAATTGAAAATCTTACTTTTATTAATCATTTAAAATAAATTTGTTGTAATAGTAAATTTGTGATTATCTTTTAATTATCTAAATAATGAATTCCATAATATCCAGACGCCGTCCTGCACTCGCTCCCGAGTAGCAGCCGTTCCAAATCCAAGACGCCTTATAATCCTCCTTCTAAGTCATCGTCAAATATAAACACTAAATTCAGATTTGAGAAGGATATCTTAGAATTCAGTGTACCTCAGTGAATCCGAAGACTCTTTAGATCTCTCACTAGTTAGACAGCTGCCTAGGTAGACAGCAAGAATCTCGGTGCTGGTGTGCTAGCAAATAAACCACCTGACACAAACTAACAACGACATGAAGACCTGAGCGACAGTAAGGCCAGGAATGACGTTCCTTGAGAACCGGGATGGAGGTACTCACTGTAGTCGCTGTTCTCGTCCTTGCTGCCATCAATGGTTCCGTCCGGTTGCATCTGCAGGTAAAAGCCCTGCTGGCTGAACAGCCGGGTCACGATCCCTTTCAGCTGCGGCTCTGGAGACACACAAGACAAGAGGAGGACCCCCACCCGAACGCGGGGTCTTCATTAGACGCCACGCCCGAAAAGTACCCGCATCGGTTGATGCCACTCGAGCCGCGCTCACACCGGGTTTGTGGCAGCGAAGTCGTACCAGGTCAGAAGTTTACACACGGGTTTAAGAGCCACGTGAGTCATGGCAGTGCTGGGATTTCAATCCTTTCTGCAACGGTTCTTCTTCTCGGCCCGATTAACGATCAAATCATTAAAGGCATCGGTGCGTAAACTGAACCCACCAAAAAATCAACACCGACATGGGTGACATGGTCCACTTGGTTGCACTTTGAATGCCCTGAGTTTGAATCTCAGCCACGAAGTGCTGCCGGTCAGCTGGGCGCCCCCTGGCCGGTGCAATTGGCAGTGCAGAGAGTGTTTGAAGTCTGACGGATTGGGAGGTAAATAATCCTCCGAGGCTGCCATATATCATTGTTTACTTGTAAGAAATGGAGCCGGGGAGGTTTTTTTTTTCTTTGCATGCCAGCCTCTCAGTAAACTGTGCCACCCACGTACCCACAAGCAGGCTTGTTTTTGGTGGTTCTAGCATTAAACACCAATCCAGGCATTTCCTCTCAGAACAACAAGTCGTGATTCCTTAGGCTAGTCGTGCTGAACTTTGCACAACGCTAAAATAATATCTTAAGGTTTGGTTTATTTCTTTAAATAAAAACAAGTGCCAGAAAGAGGACAGTTGCAGAAATCATTGAAATAGCAATGAACCACACGCCCATTACCACTGGATGTAAAGTTCTGACCTCAACTGTGGAAGTTCACTGGACGTCCACGGCTTGGCGTCACCAATCTATCAATTTATTACCAATAATTTCAGATTATAATTATAATTTCGGGTCACAGGAGAACTAATAAAGATTTTTTCCGTTTATTGCTCCCACTTCGGCCATTGCTTTTCGAGAACAGACTAAATTTGAGACCCGACATGGCCGCGGCTTTAAAGTGGCTTAAAAGACGCTCGTTTTTTTTCCATCTTTCCCCCGGTCAGTCTACCGCTGCTCCACTTTTTTTTGTGGTGAATCTGGACATAAAGCTCGTCCACTTCTACACAAGGGTCCTTGAGTAAAAGTCGAAAGGCCCTACACTTTTAGTCCGATGTTTTTCCCACACAGCAGACTCAGTGGCCACTTCTCTCTCTCTGCCCACTAGATGGCGCCCGGCCGAGCGGAGATTCGAGCCGGGACGTGCCAGCAGAATAAGTCTAGAGCCTGGAAGTTTCGAGGAGTTCTTCGCTGTAGCTCTCCACACTTGATTTCCCTCGGTCCGTATTTACGTTAACGTTTCTCGACCCGCCTGCCTCGCTAGCCGGTTCCATCTTGGTGACACATTGGAGCAGGTTCGGTTATAATGGCCGATCCGGGATCGCGGGAGTGATTACGGAGGCAAGAAGAGAAATCCCACGGACTAGAGAGAAGGTCCAAGACGGGAGAAGTTTAGGAAAAACAGCCCCGGCCATTAATCACGCACTCGAGTCTATCCGCCGGAGACCGAGGCAGGTAGAGAGGGGCGGTATCAATCACCTCAATGAGCTTATCGGGACAGGCATTGAAAGCACAACTCCATAAATAACATCCACCTCAGAGGAAACGACCCCACGCTGAGGACAGAGCGCTAGTCGGTGTGTATCCGTGAGTGATATTAAATAATAATACGGTTAGCCTAGCCGTGCCAGATCCGATCTCGTGATGAGAATACGCACCTGAGGAGCGCCGTAAAGATTTCAGTCGAGATATAACAAACAAAAACCTCTTCTCTGATGCTAGCATTGGCGAAAAAGTCCCCAAATAATCTGTGTAGCGGTTCCCTCGAGACAAAGAGCAACATCACGGCACAGAGCGTTTCGTTCATGCTAAGACCGGGAGATCGAAGTCAGAAAGCGCCCGCCGCCATGCTTCGGTTAGCCGTGCAAAAAAAAAGCCGTGAGCTAGCTTGTGCAGCCGAAGTTCGGGACGTGAACTTAAGCCCTACAATTCTAAATGATATAACTGAATATCTGGAGATCTCCTTGTGGAAAGGAATAAGTCCGCCTGTCAGGAAGCTACGCTAACCGCTCTGGTACCTGATGAATTCTAAAGTGATATAACTGTATAAACTCCCAGCATGCACATCATTCAAGCCTTGCAGTTACCACACTGGACCAGTAATCAAAAGGTCGCCGGTTTAAGCCCCACCGCTGCCGGGTTTTCAATGCTGGGCCCTTGAGCGAGGCTCTCGACACTCAATAGTTTAGACAATAAACCATCGCCAGTCCATCGTAGAACACACACACACACACATACACACGTTACACCGATCAAGCAGAACATTATGACCGCCTTCCTAACATCCTTTCTATCTGTCGCCGGTTCACCGCCGTTCCTTCCTTGGACCGCTTTCGATAGACACTGACACACTGCTGCACCCCAGGAACACCCCACAAGAGCTACAGGTTTGGAGACGCTCTGACCCGGCCGGCTAGCCATCACCATCTGACCCTCGGCCATTTCATCCTCCGAGGATAAAACGTTCACGGGTAACGTAAAGGAAAGACCTGAGGAGTTCTCCAGATGTGTATTCTCATCACACGATCACGTCTGGATCTCACAGACACCCGGGACGGTCAGTCTAACACGGGCGTCTCACACACTCACGTGGACTCACACACTCACATGACGGGGCCGGACGAGATCACGGATGGAGATGAAATGGTGAACGGTCGTCTCCACAACCGACGTCAACACAACAGCACCAGAGGTGGAAAGTGACAAATTACATCGACTCGCGACTGTAACTGAGCAGTACTTGTTCGCTTTGAAGTAGAATTTACGACCTGCATTTTTACTTTTACTTAAATATGTTTATTTTTTCCTTAAGAATTGGCATTCGAGACATTTTAAATAACATAACGACTGGAGAAAAAGCGGCAGTGAAAGGCGTTGCCAAAAATACACCAAAAGGCATGAAAAAAGCCCAATCTGGCAACACAGCGCATACACAACGGGCTTTTTTATTATTATTATTATAATTGAATTTAAC
>JAYDZG010000027.1:11015522-11026344 GCA_034509265.1 Microcambeva bendego | reverse complement strand
AGAAATGTGGAGACCCGGCCAACGCCGCGCTGCAATCACACTCGCATTTTCTGCAGGAAATGCACATCTCTAGTTTAAAATGCTGCTTTAGCACTGTCACCTCACATCAAGAAGGTCTTGGGTTCGATCCCCAGGTGGAGCAGTCGGGGTTATAGGTACCTAACCACTAGCCCAGATCAATTTGTAATACAATGAGCACGATCCGCTGTGGCGACCCCTAGCGGGAGCAGCCATAGTAAAAGGAGACAAAACATTGTAGTTGCACTGCTGTGTTTATTACAGTCGACAAATGCTTACATAGCCCACGTACACTATATGGACGAAACAGGTGTAATAAATGAATTACAGTAAGAAAATTACATGCTTCTGACTTTCCATCAGTAGTTTAGGGTGGGACCTTTCCTGTTCCAGCAAAAAAACTAGTGTCTTGCATACAGCCCTGACCTCAGCCCTACTAAACATGTCCAACATCACTGAACCGGCACTAATTCCCACAGACAAACTCCCTCTTCTCAGGAGAGTGGCTGTTGTTCTAGCTGAAACGATCACAGAGAGGTAGAATAAGAAAAATAGAGGATCAAATATAGTAATAAATCAATGCTTTGTGATCGTTCTCCTGAGTACAGCCAGTCTTATTACAGGACGGCAAGCGTTTGACCAGCCAGTCCACCTTGACGGAGTGTCTCATTCATCCAGACCGCACAGATAATATTACACACTTCCTCTCTCGCCATCTCATCCCTCAGCCAGTACCTGAGAGGGAGATCAGATAGAGGATGGTATTGATTTTTCCACGCTGTAGATTCCTCATGATGTATCCTGTTCCTCACTCCATCAGATTATCGTCCGTCTGTCTCGCCTAATGGATTTACCCGCACCTTTCTGTCTCATCCTTCTCTTACTGTTTCATTCATGAGGAGATAGGATGCAGAGGAGACGGGAGACACGAGAAGTTTTGGAATGAGCCAAAGAAGGGTGTCTAAGGAGCCTCAATAAATGGGGTTCCAATATTTGGCTTTCACTATTGTCCTCCATTCACATTTTCGGTGGTGGTGGGGCTTGAAAAAACAACCTTTGGATTACTAGTTCAGTACATTAAACACTGAGCTAAAACTCTGGGTGTGCCGGATTCCTCCAACTTAAAGACACAACATTGCCTGTGGCTGCGTTTGACATAAAAAAAAAACTTCTGATGAATCTTGTGTAAGCAGTAACTACACGTCCTGTTATGAATGTAACCAAATTGTGTAAATCATGACGATAAAAATCCTAATAAATAAATAATAAATATTGTTTTTTCCTTAGTCCATTTAATTTACTTTAGCTTTAATTTACTAAAGCTGAAGCAGTTTATTTCTGGGTCCATGCTTGGACGCATCAGCTGTCTGTTACACAACCCTTCCACCACCTGTGTTTGAGTGGTGTTACTGGCCTCTCCGGACCCCCTACTGACACATTTAAACACCAATCAAATGCCATTGGTACAACAGCGACTCCTGCTGTTGGGTCACGGAGCCGGTGCGAGTGGCAGAGGAATACTCGGAGTATAACGTGTTCCGGTGCTCTTTTATCTTACAGCACCATCACGTCACTCTCCGTTCAGTTTCTGATCAGTTGCTTCGGGTGTCGTTACTCCCCACGTCTTCACCTCGTCAACAGTGCGGTGGAGTTTTCATTAACAGTCCGGGAACTCCGTCCTTCCGGCATGGGAAGTGATCCCCTGATCTCTGACGTTCCTCCACGTTCTTCTGATGGATGTAACAGTACGACCGGGTGCGTGGGCTCCAAGAGTCCCATCGCCGAAATCACGGGCGTGCTTTTAGGCCAGTGCACTACCTGTAATAACAGCAAGACACAAATAATGATTAATTAATCATAATTCATTCCCAGTGTTTGAAATGTACTGATTCATGCAATCATTGTAGGGAAAGATGCATATGTCTACATGGAATAGAATGCAGGGGGCATCTTTGCCCAAAGCATGGCAGATATTATTGACACATATCAGCATATGAAGGTGGTTACATTAGTAAGACTATTTCAGGCTTCACGCGTGTGCTTGCTTGGCCTGCCTGCAGTCCTGATCTCCCTCCAGCTGGAGAAATCTAATCCCACAAATCTGTACACAAATCCTTGACAGTTCTCTGTTAACAGATAATGGATTTACGTACCAGTGCAGAAGGCAGGGGCTCTTTGTGACACATGATTTTTCGGAGATGGGGAGTGCATCGTGGTGTCATTATGCCCAGAGTCAGCGCCGCACTGACGGTTAATACCACACAGATGCCCACAGAGAAATATTTGATCCAGGCCCGTTCAGGTTCTGCGGTGCAAGCAACAGTTCAATGACATCACAGCTCTTTAGACAACATAAATTCAGAGATTCATTCATAAGAGGTCCGGAGTTTTCTGTAATAACTCCTGCTAAGATGATGCCATCTGAATAAAAAATAATGCACTACATACGCTGGCGTGTGTACTCGGGTGCATTACATGCGATGACTAAAGCGATCTGTTTTCTTTGTGATAGATTTGAAAGAAACATCCAGTTTGCATGCAGTGTCAAGGTACACAGGACTTTTTTCGGTTCAGATTGCTTTGTTCTAGCAAAGCTATTACAGGATGTTCAGGAGATCTTTCAATTGATCCAACAGAATCCTACAGAATTCACAGCTCAGTCCCCTTGGACTGGAGATCGACTGAACCAAAAAGCCTAAACCTAAACCTCAGCATTGCATTCGACTCTTAGGATCCGAAAAGCCGAGACTGAGACTCACCGGGGACGAATACACATCGTGTCTCGGTGCGGTTGCTCTTGTTGATGGACTCCAGCATCACCTCCGCTCTCAGACAGAACCTCCGTCCGGACGGCTTCACCTCGAAAGAGTACGACTGGGTCGTGACCTCCTCGCTGGTGGCCTGGAAATAAAAAAGCCTGGTTGATTCTGATCAACCCGATTGTAAGAAGAAAATACGTTCAAATTCGTCCATTTTTAAAATTCCTCACGTTCTGCTCCTCGCCGTCCCACCACCGCGTGAGCCTTGCTGTGACGTCGGGGCGGAGCTCGTTGAATTTCACCTCGATGCGCGTCCCCTTCACAGTCACGCTCAGATCCGGAGCCAGCAAGATTGCTGAGCGACGACAGAGAAGCCAAGTCAGACTGAAATGGATGCATAGCCAAAAATATATGGACACCTGACCATGGACACGTGGAGCGCAGTGGACAAAAGTACAAGCGCTGGGGTTCTTAACTTCCTGAGTTTGGATCTCAGGTCTGCTAACAGTCGTCTGGACACCCTCTAATGTGCACAATTGGCAGTGCAGAAAGTGCCATAGATGAAGATTGGCTTCTAGTCTGCTGGGTGGGAAAGACCGGACTGAAACAGTGATGTAGACTTTAAACTCTACAGGAGCCTTCAAGTGGAGGATAAGAGAATAAGAAGGGTTCGAGGGTCTAGGTATGTGTCAGAGGGGTGTAAGGCGGGAGTATAGCCCCATCCCACAAGCAATCAGGTGTCACTTGTGTCACTCGTGTTGAACACATCTCTACTTTCTGCTAGAACACCCGAGTAATCGTCTTCAAAAGATCTTCATCACCTCTTCACTAAGCTGAGAACGAACCTGTAATCTAGTCCTAGAGTGAGAGAGTGTGTTCTGTGGAAGCTCTTCGGTGAGGCGCATGAGATTTGTAAGTGCTTGTGTGATCCTTACTATCTTTGCGGTTGAAGGTTTTGTGGAGCCACGCCCACGACGTCCTCTCTCCGCACCTCGCCTGTACGCGGATGCTGTAATCCGAGTCTGACGCCAGGTCGCCGGTCAGATCACACTCGGTCTGAGCGATCTCCTGGCAGTGGAGGGCATCGACCCAGCTGCTGTTCAGCACGTGATTCTCATACTCGCTGTGGGAAACAAAGAACTTCTGCTTATCAGGGGACTGAAGTGTCAAAAATCCCTGTTGGGTGGAGGCTGTTAAAGCCACAATGTGAGGGGCAAGTCTTTATTTATCCGGTGTCCAAAATATGAGTGATTATGTGCACCCATGGCATTAATTTGATTGTCCCATTAACCTGAACTCTAAACGATGAAGAAAGTCGTGTGAGTTTTAAGTCACTTCCATGTGCTGCTTTGGATTAAATGAAGAAATCTATACGCTACATGAACATTGTGTTCTGCCTCCAACACAAATTCCTCCTGTGTTTCTCACACACCTTCAGTCAGGTTGTTCTGTGATGACTAATTAGGATTTGGTAATTATGCGTCATTATGATTTACTTTCATGTTTCTGTTTTTTCTGGTATCCACCGTATGGTCAGAAGTATTTCTAAGCCTGACCGTAAGCTTGTCCAGTCTGCTCGTATAAGAAGTAAAACATGTGTTCTCACCCCTGATAGGTGACGGAGTAGGTGGCGGCGCTGCAGGTCACCTGTAGGGGGCTCCATCTCAGCACATGCCTCATATTGTAGGAATGAATGGAGATGTTCTGTGGTGCAGGGAGCTCAGCTGCATCTGGCCACCAGACATTAAAGTTTTTAGCCATTCTTTAACCATTTTCCACTTTTATTATTATTATTATTATTATTATTATTATTAGTAGTAGTAGTAGTAGTAGTAGTAGTAGTAGTAGTATTGTTATTGTTTTATTATTTTTTTTATTGTTGTAATTATTATAATTATTATCATCATTGCATTCACATTTTTATTATTATTGCTATTAAATTTTAATAAGAAATTTATTTTTACAATGTTACATTTTTAAACATTTCTCTGCCTTTTTTACAGGCTTGTAAAACAAATTATATATAACAAATGTGAAGCAAGAATTAATTCTAATCGTAATTAATAACCGAAACTTCTAATAAGTGAATGATTAAATACATAAACATATACGGTCTTGGATGTGTATCGATTCTTATGGATACAAAAATCATTTCTTTAATACTCACAGCCGAGAGTGATGACTGAGAGCAGGAACGTCAGGCTGGTGATGAAGCTTCTTATCTGGAACATAACCTCCTGTTAGAAGCCTAACTCATTAGTTCAGGGTGCATTTGGACCCACCGCTTACTCTTCCACTATTGCTCCTCAACGTCCACATAACAAAGATCATCCACAGATCACCCAGAGTCCTCAGATTAAAACGTTCGTGGAGAAGATGTGTGTTTATGAAACACACTGAGTGTGTGAGGTGTGTAACGTGAGTGACGTGTGAGGTGTGTTGGTGCTGCGATGGAATGTAGAGATGAGCAATAACCCATTTACCTGTACGACCTGTTCTTAGCTCCGCCTCCTGTTACATTTAATGAGATTTAAGGAGAAATCAAAGGTGTCCGAAAGCCAAGAAGATCAAAACTTCTTTTCTTTTAACTACCTGACAGCACGGTGGCATGAGCGAGACATGAGTGAGCTCTGTGCTCAGAATCTCTTAAACAAACACCCTTGTTATGATTGACCTCACTCTAGAGAACCTGCCAAATTCCAAGGAACGCTGCACGAAGCTAACGGTCATGCTAGACCAGGACGGAGCCTAGTGTATTCCTAAAGGTACAGGTGGGTAACAATGTTGTCCCTGTGTGGGTTTCCTCCAGGAGCTCCGGTTTCCTCCTATAGTAGAAACTAAGACTGTGTGTTATGAGACAATGGAATTAGCAAGAGAAATGTCAACAAGTCAGTCCGGTATTGTGTTTATTGAAGATGCCTCCAGCTGTGTTCTGCAGTCGTTTATTAAACATCTGCAATAGTAAGAACAAAAGAAGAAGAACAAGACAATTATGAAGCATTATGGTAACTATTTAATCCACCAAAAACAGAAAGAGGTAAAATACTTATGTCATTTTTATTTATTTATTTATTCCCTTTGTCTTTCGGCTGCTCCTCTTAGGTGTGTCGCCACAGCAGGTTGAGATCCGCATCCGCATTATTGATTTGACATAGTTTTTACACCAGATGCCCTTCCTGACACATCCCTTCCTATTTATCCGGGCTTGGGACCGGCACTGTGATACACTAGTTTATGCATCCTGTGTGTCTTTAGGTACCTCTAGGACAGTTTCTCAAATTGACCTGACCTGCATGTTTTTGGACTGTAAGATGAAACCCATTCAGACAGAAAGGATCGAACCCAAGACCTTCTGGTGTGAGGCGACAGTGCTACCAACTGAGCCACCATGCATAAATGTTGAACAGGAATTAAAAGGACTTAAGAAGCTCATATTATGTTATGTCGACCTGGTCAGTGTCGTGGTGGGTCCATGGAATTACGACAGGCAATGGAGGAACTCGTCGCGATACATGACTAAGCTGAAACTAATCACATAGAGCCCGTAGGTTGGTCTCAGGCTGAAGCTTCTACACACACCTGCAGAATACTCCGAACCAAACAGGAAAAACAAGCTTCTGATTTAAAAGAAAACAAGATAGTATGCGAAATGTAATGATGTGAAAGGAATTCAAACAATACCAATACTGTGGGAACTCGACTGTAACCGTCTTCACTTTCATACAAAGGCTCTGCACAACACTTCGAAGTGTGTGGGAACTTCTGTGGGGTCAAGAAGGAATTTTGGCTCCCATTGGACTTCCCGATTCTTCCAGAATGTGTTTGCCAAAAGCAATCTATCACAAAGCATGCTTGGTTTAATATAGTAGTGTTTACTGGGTGTTACAACCAAGCCCACTTGGCAAGACCCCCCAAATCTTTGGGGAAATCCGAAGCTGTGATAAACACAACGTTAGTAATGCTCACAGTTCACCAGCAGATGGCGATAGAGTGAACGCACTGCACGCAATGGCGGCCAAGCAGCTCAGGGTGCATTTGGACTTTGAGCTGTGAGGATGATCAACTATTAACCAGGTAATAAAGTAATAAAGCTTAAACAAGCTCATCAAAACACGCAGCTGAAACCGTTTCAGCCACAGATGAAACCAAAACATTGAAACTGTAGAGTCACCAAATAATCTGAATGATTCCTGTTCCTAAAGGAGTCATGCTGACGTAAGAGTCGGTCATCAATCTTTGCTTCATTTTCCCAAAAAAACACCTCCTATTAATTTTTATTTGACCGTCTTTAGTTTCGTTCACCAGTTTAGAATCACACTGGGAAGATTATATTTTTAAATTTATTTTTACATAGATTTAAGCTGAATGTAATTCCTGACATTACCATCCCTATTTATCCAGGCTCCTGACACTACAATGACTGTTTTATGTATCCTGTTAACCTGACTGGGCGGCACGGTGGCTTAGTCGCCTCACAGCAAGAAGGTCCTGGGTTCGATCCCCGGGTGGGGCGATCTGAGTCCTTTCTGTGTGGAGTTTGCATGTTCTCCCCGTGTCCACGTGGGTGTCCTCCCACAGTCCAAAGACCTGTCACCAGGTTAATTGGAGACACGGAATCGTCCTGTAAGTTCACCCATTTATTTATTATTTATTTACTACGTTTTTACCACTGGTTTATCCAGGTCAGGGTTGCTGCGGATCCCTGGAATCACTGGACGCTATTAAATAGCACGGCTTGTACAACACAGGGTTTGACTGGCCGAGGATCAACGCTGGGGAATTAAATTCTGGATCCCAGCAGCAGTAGGGAAGCACAATTTAGCCACCCGGCACCCGTTTTAGACAATACACAGTAAAATAATGGAAGAAGTTGAATACAAATGGCTAAAGTCTGAGTTCCAATCACTAAGGTAAAGTAACTGACTGAAGTACACAAAGCTGTACATCAATCATCTCTGATAAGACCTAACATGGTTATCTGTGTCAGGATAGCACAGGGAAGTGTGGCTGTACGTCGCCACACCTGTACCCTCGTCATCGATTGCAGTGGGTGCTCGGGTGTGGTCCTTAGCTTTATGACCCTCAGTAAAGGCTAAAGTCCGGCCGTCTAACGGACGCAGATCTGTCCCTACAGCTCAGCAGAAGGATCCAGGATCACTGAAGCTTTAGTCTGTGCTTTCTTCTGCTTTCTTCTGCTCTCTAACCGCGGTGAACATGTCCACGGCGTTAGAGGTGACCGGGTTCCTGCTGGGCGTCGCCTCCTGGTTGGTGACGGGCTCCGCGCTCGGCAACGACTACTGGAAGGTTTCATCGTTCTCCGGCAGCGTCATCATCTCCAGTCGTCAGTATGAGAACCTGTGGCACTCCTGCGCCGAGGCCAGCTCCGGGATCGCCGAGTGCAGGGACTTCGAGTCCCTGCTGGACCTTCCGGGTGAGAAACTCTTGTTTTTTTCGGGCCCCGGGGCCCCTGTGCTTCGTAGTTAATATTCTACAGTGATACGAGGTCGGTTTAGATAGCTGTCTGAATTCTAATGAGCGATGGGATTGGACCTCAGCCTTGGCCGCCATTTCCTGTTGGAGTCACATGACCTTTCTCGACTTCTCGTTTGGCGTCTTTATTATTTTTATTTGATATTTTAACGTATTTACAGTCATATTTTTAACATATTTTTTGTCGTATGTCATAAGTTTACTTATTCCATACTTTAAAAGTATTGGCTTGTCCCTTCTGATTACTCAATTCATGTGTTTCGGCCACAACAGGTGTAATAAATAATTATTTAATAAAGATACATGCATCTAACCTTGAGGGAATGGTTTAGGGAAGGCCCTTTCAATGTTCTAGCTTAAGTGACCCCTGTGCACAAAGAAAATATCATAAAGATGAAAGAAACTCAGTTCGCCCAGTTTTTGGATGGAAGGGGCACAAATTCCCACAGTCTTGTGAGAAACTTTCTCAGAATATAACTTAAAATTTTCTGCAGTTATCAGATGCTTTTTAATCGAAAGGCACCTACATTACTGAGACAGTGAATTGTCTTAGAAACTGAGGTTTAGGGACCTTGCTCAGGGCCCAATACCAGCAAACTGGCCATAATGGGGCTTGAACCAGAAACATTCTGATTGCTAGTCCAGTACCATTACCCATTAGACTACAACAACTTTGGGCTCATGTTCTTCTCCTGTGCTGTCCAGGCTTTCTCCAGGCGTGTCGAGCTCTGATGATCATCTCGCTCATCCTCGGCCTGCTCTCCATGATCATTTCCATCATGGGACTGAAGTGCATCACCATCGGGAGCTCCAGCGAGCAAACCAAGGCTAAGATCGCCGTGGCCGGGGGTGCCTTCTTCATCCTGGCAGGTAAATCCCGAATCTGTACCATGCTACATGAGAAGGTGGTGTAATTATGATGTGGGAATGTCTGATCATGGCTCAGCTCTGAAGATTCACAGAGTTTACAAGCCTGGACCATCAAGAGTCTCGTGGTCCAGGTTTCCTTGGCTCGGTATTGGTGTAAATCACATACATGGAGCAGTGAAAATACATTAATCAATGAATTCATTCTTTTCTGTTTTATACTGCTTTATACTTTCCGGTCAGGGTGGCACCTGGTCACACACACACACACACACACACACTTTGGACTAATATTAGTAGCTGTAATTACTTTGAATGCACGTCTTTGGACTGTGGATGTAAACCACTGCATTCGGAGGAAACCCACACAGACACTGAGAGAACATGCAAACCCCAGGACATGGAAATCCCAGGGGTCGTGTTCCAAAACCTTGTGAAGAGCCCCACGTGTGAAAAGTCGAGGAACAAACTTATTAAAACAAGAACATATGCGCGCCATGGAAGTGTAGCGGTATATTCCGCTAGCACACCAGCGCTGAGATTCTGCACGTCTCGACTGACTGCCATCTAGTAACCATAATTACCAATCGCCTAATTGGTGTGGTCACTGTAATGACTCTGACTGGCTTATAGAAGCACTTCTGCAGAACACATGGATGATAAGAAGTCGTCTACATGGACTGTGCACTTGTCAGAGGAGGCGTGAGCAGCAACTTTACCCACCTCAAATGCAACTACAATCCCCACCAATGGAACACAAACTGGCTTCGGGAGAGAAATGAGAGAAAATGCATTAATACATTGAAAAAAAAATGACCTGCTTTGTTTGAAATATTGTTTTATTAATATTAGGAAGTGTCTGGATTGTTCACATCCTGGTTCTTTGCGCAGGTCTGAGTTCGATGATCGCCGTCTCGTGGTACGCCGCTCGCATTGTACAAGATTTTAACAATCCTCTAAACGGAGGGATTAAGTGAGTACTCTTATTTTTCTTTCTTTCATGGTGTTTAATCCCCCCTAAAATGTCGTAGCCATGAACTGAACTGAACACGGAGGAGGGTGGGGTTCAAAATCATTCCGGCCGCATTAAAAACTAACGGCAACCATAACGCATCCTAAGTGAGAAAGGGTTTATCTTTATTTTAAACGTAAAATTTCACCATTTACGACAGTTGTCAGTCTGAGAAATTAAATGCTAAAGACTTTGCTCAAGGGCAGTGGTGGGGCTTGAACCAGCAACCTTCTGATTACCAGACTACAGCTTGCCTAACAGGACTGAAACCTGAACCCTGGATATACACAGAATGGAAGATTCACTGAAACTCTCTCTCTCTGTGTGTGTGTGTGTGTGTGTGTGTGTGTGTGTGTGTAGGTTTGAGCTGGGTGCAGGACTCTATATGGGATGGTGTGGATCATCTCTCTCTGTTTTGGGAGGATCGCTACTCTGCTGCGCCTGCAAAAGGACTTCATCAGGAAAACCTAAAGGGTGAGAAAAATATTCTCTCTCTCTGTGTGTCTCTTGCTCTCTTTCTCTCTCTCTCTCTGTCTCTCTCTCTGTCTGTCTCTCTGTCTCTGTCTTTGTCTCTCTCTCTCTCTCTCTCTCTCTCTCTCTCTCTCTCTCTGTGTCTCTCTGTCTCTCTCTCTCTCTCTCTCTCTCTCTCTCTCTCTCTCTCTCTCTCTCTCTCTCT
>JAYDZG010000027.1:10995559-11010473 GCA_034509265.1 Microcambeva bendego | reverse complement strand
CTCTCTTTAAGGCTAGGC
Organism: Microcambeva bendego; assembly: GCA_034509265.1. NCBI lineage: Eukaryota > Metazoa > Chordata > Actinopteri > Siluriformes > Trichomycteridae > Microcambeva > Microcambeva bendego. Next base: position 11,010,455 of record JAYDZG010000027.1, on the reverse strand, counting down.
ACACAGTAACACCCGGGATGGGTTCGCGGGTCCATCACAGGTACCTACAGGACAATTTAGTGTCTCCGAATTAACCTGGTAGCATGTCTTTGGACTGTGGGAGGAAACCGGAGTACCCGGAGGAAACCCAAGTGGACACGGGGAGAACATGCAAACTCCGCACAGAAAGGACCTTGATCGCCCCACCCGGGGATCGAACCCGGGACCTTCTTGCTGTGAGGTGACAGTGCTACACACTAAGCATTAGTATTGATGGATCATCAAATACATGTTTGCATACACACAATCACCTACCTAAATCAAAGTATTACCAAAAACAAACACACCCTCATTTTCTGACAGAAGTCTCTTGTAATAAAAAACTTTGATATGAAAAGCCCGGATTTTCCCCCCAATACTGTTCGTACCAGGGACTCTTTGGGAGCAGGCGGTAAAATGGAGAAGGTGTACACGCTGCTCCCCTCGCTGGCCAACAACAAAGAGAGGCGAGGCATCGCGCTGGACGGTAAACTCAAGCACGAAGACACCAACCTGGCGTCCACCAGCATGTGAGCTAAACCCGCTAACGACAACCCCGCCGATGAAGATCACACGATCGTACATCGCGCCCATGGAGGATCTCTGTGTGTTCTCATTGTGCAGAGTCAAGGAGGGCGTCCTGAAGGAGGTCTTAGGAATTCTGGTGTCCTACCGAGTGGTGGTGAAGCTCATCGTGGGCGGGTCAGTAGCGTCCGGCTAAAATCAGGCTGGTGACAGATTAATGGAAAAGCCAGAACATGAACGGAGAAACTCCTCGCGACCTCGGGCTCTGGGCTAGGTGCACGAGGGGTCAGTTAAAATTCAACACCAATCTCAAAATATCGATAGCAATATCGAGTGGTGTTCAGTAGAATTGATGCCAAACTGCACTGAAGTGGCCCTTAGGGGCCCGACAACCTTACCGAACCGGTCTGTGCTTGTTTTTCCATTAATATGTCGCCTATTTCAATATTTCGACTTGCTACCAGGTTCAAGGTCCTGCGAATAAGATCAATTGTTTTATTTTTGCATCCTTCAAAGCCTGATGGGATCCAGGTAAGTCTTGGAACTTGTAATCCCTCCCAGATGTGTGTTTGTTCGTTTGTTACACTCAATGACTGCAAATTAAATTTGTCGCTTCAATTTTTCTTCCTCAGCGAGGTCGGCTTGGAGCTTCCGTTCCAGCTCATGCACCCGAAGCCTAACTCAGGTCCGTTATACACTCAGCATCACATTTTTATGCTTTTTTCCTTTCCTGATTAATTAATTAAACTAGAATAAATAATATTGGACTTTTAAAATGACCTAATGTAATACTTTATGTACAATAAGTGACACATCATGGCATTATGAGTGTGTTCTATATATACACATAACAGTATTGCGTATTTAACACACTGATGGTCTCGACTTCTCTTATTTGCCTCCTGAAGCCAGAGAAAGGTCAGTCCACCCTTCACCGTCACGTTTATTCCTGTTTATTGTTTATAAATTACACCACAAGATGTTAATAATCGATTTATTAATAAAAGTCCGTGTACGGTGCAGCGAGCTGGACGACGACTTGGTGTTCGAGGAGTTTAAACGCGCCAACCTGAAGGGCATGGCGGAGGACGACGAGGAGGGGAACATCTCCGCCGGGGAACCTTGAGGAACCTTCCACATTAGCTGACGCGGTCATCGTGCTAGCGTTCTTTTGTAAATATAAAGTTTTGAGTCGAAACAAGACAATAAAATCTGATTCACAGTTTAATGCGATGATTTTTTTTTTTTTTATCTCCAAGCTTCACAGAACATGATTAAGCAGTTCAACATACACATAATGTTCATGATCAAACTCTTTTATTTAACAATCTATCATTGAATTTAACTGTAAAGTAAAACCGCATAGGGCCAAAAGTATTTGGACACCTCGAGCCCCATCATAAACGAACACCTGCTGTTCTTACAAGGTCTCTGACAAGAAGAAGACTTTAAAGCAGAAGTCCCCAGACTTTCTTAGAAGATATTGAGCGCTGGGCTAGTAATCGAAAGGGCGCTGGTTCAAGCCTCACCACTGACAGGTGGTCACCGTTGCGCTCTTGAGCGAGGCCCCAAACCCTCCATCGCTCAGACTGTACGCTGTCTGGCGCTTTGAATTCCGTAAATGTAAATTGTAATCGTGTCCGAATACTTTTGACCCGATACTCTTATGGATCGGAGACTAAATTTCAGGATTCTACCAGAGATTTTTCCCAACAATCCTGAATCAACACTCCAGATATAAATAAATACATCTAAGGAGCGCTCGGGGCATCATCTGCCGGACCCCAGCTGTAGGTGCCCGTGATGGGCTCGGACATCTCCCGGGCAAACGGTTCATCACAGCTGTCTGGGTACAGCAGAAACCCCGAAAACGTGCTGGTGCTGTCGGCGTTAGCGAACATACCGTTAGTGTTGCTGTCTCTGACCTGGAGCCAGACTTCATCGCCCGAGTTGAGGTGCAGGACCACCTGCTGGGAGACCAGACCCAGACTGACCGACCCGGTGCTCTTTACCACCGGGATGAAATTTCGGAAGAGCCCGACTTTGAGCGCTCTGTTAGCGACGAACAGATTGTAACTAAAGACGTACGTGCCGTTAACGACGGCCTTATAGACGCCGCTTGGGTTGAAGTGAAACTCAAGATTATAAACGACCGTCCTGAAGGGCACCGGTCTATCCGGGAGCGGGTAATTATCCGCCAGCCTCGCTAAGAACCCAGACTGGATGCCGGGCGAGCAGGGCCCAGCGGGACCCGGCATTCCCAATTCTCCCTTGTCCCCTTTATCACCGCTCGGCCCTTCAAACCCTTGAGAACCTCCCTCCCCTTTGTCACCTTTCACCCCTGGCGGTCCCTGGCCTCCCGAATCTCCTTTAGCTCCGTCCTTGCAATCGCAGACTCCTCGTTCACCTCGATCACCTTTCTCTCCATCGGCTCCCGGGGCTCCGGGTAAGCCTAATACCCCCGGATCGCCCTTCTCGCCCCTCGGTCCCGACGTTCCCGAGGATCCGGGCAGGCCCCTCGGCCCGACCGATCCAGGCAGCCCGACTTCTCCCGGAGGTCCGTAAATGGAGCTGCATGTTTCCGGGCATTCCCCGGGTGGACCGGGAGGACCCTGATCACCCGGTACACCTTCCATCCCCGTGTCTCCTTTATCACCTGAGCAGAGGTGGAAAGCAAAGAATGACATTTACTCAAGTTACTGTAATTGAGTACTTGTACATTTTAAAGTAGATTTTACTACCATACTTTTACTTAAGTGTGTTTTGTACTAAGAATTGTAATTCGATCAGTTTTAAATAACATCCGAGTACAAAACTTACATAATCCCATTATGAAGTAGTTTTTTTTTATTATTTAATGATTGTTAAATTAATGACTTAGTTGGTATTTTGTAATAATTATTGTAACATAAATGATTGGACTAAAATTAAATGTGTAAAAACAACCACTGTGAGTTTTATATCCACTCGTCCTGTTTGCATTACACAGGAGAGACACAGCGCCCCCTTCTGTTAATAAAGTACATTTACTACAGTACATTTTAAATGAGTTACTTTTCCCTTCAGTACATTTCTAGACGAGCAACTTTACTCATACTTGAGTGAAAAAGCATCAAAACAAATTGTAGCACTATTTTCCACCTCACAAGGTTTCATACTTACCCTTGAATCCCCGCTCGCCCTTCGTTCCTGTCGGACCAATCAGACCCTGCATCCCTAGTTCACCTTCCTCGCCCTTCTGACCTTTAACAACATGAGTAGAACATCGATGTAATGTCTTATAAAGTGTAGATCGGGTTAATTCTTCTACTATTTCACTCAATTAAGTCATATCCTATACTTTATAAACCCGAGATCCCACCGTTGCCACTCCCTGTAGACGTTCTTCCTGCCCCTGACTGCTTCTTTTCACATCAGTGGCTATACGCTCTATCAAAAAGATTTTTTATTTACCCTTGATGCCCGGTCGACCCATGAAGCCTTGCTGACCCGGTGGTCCACTGAGGCCCCGAACTCCCGGGCTGCCCGGTAAACCTGGTGATGTAAAGCGGAAATTCAAACACGGCTGAAACGTCTCTGAGAAGAACCAGAGCAGAATAATTGAATGCCGACCTGGAAGGCCCCGGTCTCCTCGGTCTCCCTTCGGACCGACACTGTTTCCTTTACACAGGGAGCATGTGCAGAACCAAGGGACCTGATCGGCCGTCGGGGGCACCGGAGCCTCCAGGATCATATCGCAGTACGTCAGGTCTGGCGCATCAAACATGCGAGATCCTTGGGTTTGATTCCAGGCCGGGGGAGACGGCGGGAGCGAGAAACCCTCAGGTGGAAGATGGTAGTCGCCCGACGGAGCCGTCATGCCACCGGGGGTCTCGAACGGTGACCGGAAGCCTCTTATCTGGGGGACGCCAGCTTCCACTGGGGGGGTCTCGTCGGTCGGTGACGGGCGACCTCCAGATCCTTCGGAAAATCCTTTAGGGGGAGCGGGGCGGTCTCGTGATCCAGGCGGAGGAGGTGTGAACTTCGAGCTGTTAGTTTTTCCATCTATGAACATCCCGGCTGAGATAGCTGACGAGGCCAGCAGGCAGAGAATCACATCCATCGTCTATAAGAGAGGAAAGTAAAGATGAGGGAGGGGGTGTGGATGTTAAAGGTAATGTGGACACTGCCTGAAATACACGAGTTGCTAAAATAAATACATCAATAAAAAATATTTCATTAAAGTGATTAAATTACAAAAATAAATAAAATTAAAACAGGAGAAAAGTTTCATCAGTTTTAACTGACAGAAAAAAATATATAAAATGCATAAAAAGTGAAATATTATTTCATACATTCTGCCTTGATTTTGCATGGGAAAGAAAAGAGTATTGAAAATAATTTAAATAATAATAATAAAAAAAGTTTAAATGAAATTTATACATTCCTGTATGTAAATGAATACAAGTAAAAAATTTAAAATATTAAATATTTACTAAAATATATTCCAAATGAGCAGATTTTGATTCTCATGCATGCTGTTCCAAATAACGATTAAGATAAATGTAAAAGTTAACCATTAACATTGCATTTTGTTAAAAAGAAGAAGCTTTTTGGATAAAAAAGCATTAGTTAAGGTCAACAACTGTTTTTACATCCCGTCTTCAGAAGATCTTACCATGTTTAAGAAGTTTTACGCTCGATCTGGATGATTCGCTGCTGACTGAACCCTCTGCACATCCGCCTGATCAATTTATACAGATGATTTTTTTAAGCGGGCTCTCACGGCGTGACCTTCTCCCAGTGGACCCGGGCCAGGGTGTGATGAGCTTTTTCTTTACCTAGCGCATGATAAACGGAGCTTCTTCTCTGGAGAGCCGGGTGACATTCGCTGGCGTGTCCCGCACAATGAGGGGAGAGATAATGCTCGGATCTTCTAAATCTTTTCCTGCTCCACCCATGGGGGCTCAGATGAGAGATTACAGACTTCAACTGCATCCTTCCGAGACCACTAAATCTGGAAATAAGCTCACGGTGCGATCATTTACACCAATTAGAGTTTTTATGATAGAACGGTAGCGCAGCGGCTGATCAGAAGGTTGCTCGTTCAAGCCCCATTACTGCTAAGTCGCCACTGTTGGGCGCCTGAATCCCAAACATCTCAAACTCTACTCTGTGATCATTCCATGTTGCTTGGTTGATCCATGTCTGTGTCTAATGGTTCGATCCTCCTTTCTGTGTGGAGTTGGCATGTTCTCCACGTGTCATTCGGGGTTCCTCCCACGGTCCAAAAACATGCAGTCAGGGTAATGAAAGTCACTTAATTGTACTGTAGGTTCCTACACTAGGATGCCGGTCCCAAGCCTGGATAAATAAGGTGGGTCGAGTCGGGAAGGGCATTCAGCCTAAAAACTATCCCAGTGACTCCTAACAGGAGGGAAGAAGAAGAAGATCATCCTGGCTCTCAGGTCAGCAGAGTCTCATGGGGACGACCGCACCTCCGCCCGAGTCCGAAACCCGAGATCTCTGCATTCATCCTCTAGAAAACGGGACACGTTAAGCCGAGACGAGGCGATAAAGAGCACAATGGAAGATGAACGTCTGCTCTGAATGTTCGTCCCCGTTTCCACACAGTGGCTCTCGGTTAATGTACCTATTGTCACGGGAAGCGCTGGGATCACACACCTCCTGCATGCTGGCTTTGTGCTGAAGAGCGTTCCTCCCAGTCACTGTGGATCAGAGGCACCTGGATGCTTTTAGCTAACATCAAAATGCCCCATCCAGGGTGTCACCCTGTGCCTCGCGCCCATTGAAGAGCTGGGATGGGCTCCAGCACCCCTCGCCGACCCTAATTAGGATAAAGGGTTAAAGAAAATGAACTGCAGTGACTTATAGTACAGTTACAGTATACAGTCTGAGCAATGAGGGTTAAGTGCCTCGCTCAAGGGACCAACAGAAGCAGGATTACTAGTCCAGTACCTTAACCACTAGGCTATGAATAATTTAAAGAAAATGGAAGGAAAACACCGCAGGAACATTAAGAAAACTGAATAACGTTGCCATTACTAAAATGGAAGGAGTAGAGTAACGGTGATTTGTTGTCCAGGGTAGATAAGGTCTGGTTTGTGAATTTAGACTGACCAGAGGTTGGTGGGTCGGAAGAGACCGAGTAAACAGATCTTAGTTAGTCATTAACGTAATTTCAACATCACATCAACCATTCCTGCACTTAAACTATCAACATGTAAGTAGTATATGCGTTATATTTATTCTTCAGGACTTCAGCTATAGTTAATATTAAATGTTTCTGTTGCGATAGAGCCTGTTATTTCACTCGGTGATATTTTTACACGGCTGGGTCTATTTAACGTGTGATAACATGTTAACGGTCGTTTGTGTTGTTTTGGCCTTTGGGCAGATAAAACGCAACCAAAAAAACTTTAGATCCATCCGTGCATATCAAGGAGGAATTGGATGGTGGGGTTTGGTTTTCGATTAGACGCGTCCGTCTGATGGAAATATAATATAATTCTGATCAAAATACAATTAAATAAATGTAATAAATGTAATAGTTCTTTAGCTTTGCTTTCAGTTCGAGATATAACAAAAATCACATCTTCCTAAACACCTCAACTCCTTGCTGCTGTTGTTTTTTTGAGAATATAGTCCACGAACCACAGGCCTTCAGATATTTAAATCCATGAGCTACCAGGTGAAATGCTGTTACTGTCCCGGGAGCGTTTAGGGAAGGTCCTTTCCTGTTCCAGCCCCACAGAGCTCCATAAAGACGAAGCAAGACAAAGAAGAACAGAATAGCCCAGATCATCGACATCAGATTCCCACAGACATACTTCAAACCCTTGTGAGAAGCCTTCTGGTTTGAGCGGCTGTATACTTACCTGGCAGGGACGAGACCATGATCAAGAAGGTGGTTCACTCAGGGTGAGGCTCAGCCATTGCACTCCGGTTGCGCTGACCCCTGCAAATTCCTCAAATGTGGGAATCTCAACTGCATCATTTCTGATAGTGTGGGACTGCGTTCGCGCTCTCCCATGAATTTTTTAGGGACGGTGGGAGCCTAGTGGGTAGAGCTTTGGGTTATCAAACAGAGATTGGCGGTTCAAATCCCGGCTCTGCTAGGCAGCCACTGTTGGGTCCTTGAGCAAGACCCTTAACCCTGTCTGCTCCAGGGGCGCCGTATGATGGCTGACCCTGCGCTTCCAAAAACAAGCTGGGATATGCGAAGAAAAGAATTTCGTTGTACTGTACTTCTGTATATGTGTAATGTCAAATAAAGGCCTTCATTCTAGAATCTACCCATGAGGATTCACGATACTGGGATCACAATACATTTTTTCAGCATGAAACTGACGATTATTACATTTTCCCTTTACTATTTCACTTTAGAAATTAATTAAGTATTTGTGTTTATCTTTTAATTCTGAAGTAGGTGCAAACTATGCCTAAAAATGCTGGATTCACGTTTTGTATTTTAAAAATATAGCGCTAGCGGCCTCTGCGGTTTAAAGTGAACTTCGATTCATCTTGCCCCACGTGAGTTGATTCGTACTGATTCTTGGCAAATCATTACGTTCCTAACTCATGCACTTTTGAGGAGTTAAAGAAATCCAGTGGCTTGCCGGGTAGCACTGTGGCCTAACCGTGATAAGTCTTTCTGTGTGGAGTTTGCATGTTCTCTCTGTGTCCATGGGTTTCCTCCAGAAAGTTTGCCCGCAGAATAAAGACGAATCATGGGCAACCTGTAGCTACATGGACTGGCACATAACCCCAAGTGTAAAACATCACATAAAAGCTTGCAATTAAATTAATAAAATACTTTACCACTTTTACGAGGCCCGAAATATCAAGTTGGGCAGAAGGAAAGTCTGAGGTATCTTTAAACCTTTTATCCTATAAGCGGATTATAACAGATCTGGTCTAAAAACTACACTAATATATTTGACATGACATGATGAGGCAGTGAAAATGCTCTGCAGTGTGTTGCATTAGTGTAAAGTTTCACATCTAACTGACCTGTCCATCACTCCGCCTGAGTCAGCACTGCGCCCTCGGTTTGGAGCCAAAGAGTCCAGCTCGTCGAAGAAGATAATACAGGGAGCAGCCCGACGGGCTTTGGAGAACACTAACACAAGAAAAAGTGGGAAAACAACTCGTTCATTATTTACTTATTAATTAGTTGATTATTTGTATTTTAAATGTCATGTTTTATTCATGACTGGACAGGTGGTTACACACAAGATTCATCTGTTATTTAGAATCTTCAGTTTACCTCACGTGAAAGTTTTTGGACTGTAGGAGGAAACCAGAGCACCCCAAGTAAACAACTCTGACTACAGATCAGAAGATTTTAAGTTTGACTCATGGCTGGCTTGATGAATAATTTTAGAGACAGAGTAGCCTATTGGGTAGAGGTTTGGGCTATCAACTAGAGATTGGCGGTTCAAACACTGTTGGGTCCTTGAGCAAGACTCTTAACCCAGTCTACTTCAGGCGTGCCGTACCATGGCTGACCTGGTGCTCTGACCTCATCGTCCAAGCAAGGGGAGATATTCGAAGAATTTCATAATACTTCACACCTGTATATGTATAAATGACAAATAAAGATATTCTATTTGATTCTATTCTAAACCCATGCAGACACTAGGAGAACATGCATCCATACAGTAAGAACTCGGACCACCCCACCGGGGGATCAAACGTAGGACCTTCATGCTGTGAGGTGACAGTGCTACCCACTTAGCCACCCTTACAAATTACTTAGTAAATGAGGGGTGGTGCTTGTCACATGACTCCATACACAGCAGAGCTCTGTGGGAACTCGACGCTGGCAATACACCTACACCGAGGGAATTCTCAGCTTGTGCACAGTGCTTTCAGTTGCCACTATGGTCAGGATAAAACAGCAATAAAAGACAAAACATTTTGTGTGTCCTGGAAGGTGGAAGATTTCCAAAATGTCACCTCACCCTCTCTTATGTTTTCTTCACTCTGGCCCACATACATGTTGATGAGCTCCGGTCCTTTTATACTGGAACATCAAAACAAAATGTTGTTCATGGTCATCTGGTCATTATGTTACAGGGTTTTAGGGTTTAAGGGCACTTTTGACTTGTTAATACTGTTTGATTACTAAAAAAAGGAAATGAAGAAGTGTGAAACGTGGGCATTCTAAAGCACATTGAAAAAGTCTCTTGTATAGGTAGTTAATTATAAAAAAAAATGATCAAACAAGGAATATTAAACCTGTAATGAATTTCACAAAATTAAATGGATTCATGCAGCAAAAACCCACCTGAGGAAGGTCATGGAGCACTCGGTGGCTACCGCTTTGGCCAGCAGTGTCTTGCCGGTGCCCGGTGGTCCATACAGCAGCAAACCTGAACGTCTCAAACCCAAAGACAGCAGCTCAGGATATTCCAGAGGGAGCTGGATGGTGTCCAGGATCTCCTTTTTAACTTGCTGTAGACCTCCTACATCCTGCCATCTCACAGATGGGATCTGTCATATACAGAACAAAGTCCTGACCAAATGTTTTTGAGGATGCGGCCGTTCAGTTCCACTGTGATTGGATCTGGAATTTTATGACTGTGGGAGGAAATCGGAACTTCTGTAGGAAACCCACACATACAAGGGGCGAACATGCAACCACACACACAGGACCTTCTCGCTGTGAGGAGACCCATTTACTAAACCAAGCTACCTTGTTGCTCTCAAATTATGAAATCTAATAAAACGTCTTACCAGTTATTTCGGGATAAGTATGGTGTACTGCAAATCTATTTATTTCAAATCTATTCATTTACCTTACACTTACATTTTCAGCACTTAGCAGACGCCTTAATCCAAAGCGACTTACAGTACAGTTACAGTATAGAGTCTGAGCAATGAGGGTTAAGGCTCAAGGGCCCAACAGCAGCAATCTGGCAGTGGTGAGGTTTGAACCGGCGATCTTCAGATTACTAGTCCTGTACCCAAACCACTAGGCTAAGATGGCCCATTCATTGACCGTTTCTGAAGGTAAAACTACTAAATTTAAGAAAGTGTTTCCTGACTAAACTGGACCTGGCACAGGCCTACCTTTGGAGCTCCGATGGCCTGTGAATGAGCCTCCTGCAGGGTCTCCAGTGCTGTGGTGAAGTCCTCGGCCATGATGGACACACCCCACACACACAAGTCGTCCTCATCCTGAACACTGGCCCCATTTGGGTAGCTATACAGCAAACAGTCTCAGAATTTTACGACATGTTAAACAGGATTATTATTATTTATCTTAATTTGAATTGCTCTATATTTATGATCATCTGTGGGTGCGGAATGCAGACCATACTTCAGTAATAACAAAATATCTGCCTATTTTAATACGTACTTACAAAGTGTTAAGCAGACGCAGATGAGCTGCTTTACCAGCCTCAGTAAGGAGTGCACAGAAATCCCCCAGAATAAAACCCTGTAAACAGAGAGGTAAACGGTGATCGATGAGGATGCTCGGCCATGTTTAATACACAGATGAACTATACATGACCTCCTTACTGCTGTCTGTTTAGCAAGCTTGGCCAGACTGACATCTTTGGCTAGAGGAAGCTTCTCACAAAGAAGGGAGAGCATCGCTTTCCTTTGCTCCTCAGATGGACTCTCTATCGCCACCTGGTGCACAAAGGCTGGGATCACATCAGAGGATAATTCCTGCTGACCTTTCACACATCCGACCACAACAACACTAGAGAGAGAGAGAGAGAGAGAGAGAGAGAATGAAAGCAATCAGTAGTGCTGCTAAAATGAATTATATTTACAATTATAACAATGGAATCAGTTTTCAGCCATTATATACTACATTTTGACCACAAGGTGTGTTTGTTTCTTTACCTTGAGTGGACATCAGCAATGAGTTGACAAAGAGCAGAAGCTACTCTCGAGTCCGTCTCAGTGCTGTCCCGCCGCTGACCAAGTACATGTAAGTTCCTCAGCAAGAGCACACAGGGGTGATGGAGCTCAGCTCTTTGAAACATAGCCTTCATCTTGGTCTCACAGGCAGCTGAAGTGTCTGCACATAAAGTCACACAGTCCACCTGCACCAAGACCAAAACCGTAAATTTATATCAACACATAGTTTTGTGCTCAACATGCTTATGGTTAGTTATTTGGTCATATAATGTTCATTAGGCTACATATGTTTCGCATTAGGGACTAGGAGAGACCTTTAAGAAATGCAGATGAAGTCTTCGACAGATTGTCTTGACCCCGGTGACCTTCCCACTCCCATCAGATCCCAGAAGAAGAACAGAACAAGCTCGTCTCAGCGCAGAACGGCTTTAATGAAGAGAATTAAAAAAAATTCACTGTGATGAAAACCAAAAATTAAAAAATAAAAGATATTGTGGATGTTGAGAACAGCGCCACACCCTTCTGTGAGGTACGGCTGGATGATGGTACACAACTGCTCGACTGCATCGGAGAGTCCAGGAGGAGACAGACTCGTCCAAAATGATGAACCAGGCTCGGAGATGGAACATGGTGCCAGGCTGTTGGTGGAACCTCTCTGTTAAAGAAATAGAAATGGAGAAAATATGGTTCTTGGCTTGTACGATCTGGAGAGGTATTTCTAAAAAAAAAAAAAAAAAAATGCTCTGCTATTCTTTAATGTGAATTGTACCATCCCAAATAAAAAAAATGGGACAGTATGGAAAATGCAAATGACGATACAGTGCTTCTAACATTTAGTTTTATTTGTATTTTATTACAGACAGTATGAACCTGGTATATGTTCCGTTTAGGATCTAGTAATAAAAAAATAATAAATGACAACGTTATTTCAAATAGGTGATGTAAAGAGATTATGTAATCATGAACAGGAAAAAAAAACAGTATCCATGAAAGACTCTGTTGCTGTTAAGTTAACAAAACTGGGTCATACAAGAAAACCTGATATGTTTATTAAATCATAGTTTTCTGGCCTGATGTAGTACAATTCAGTCTTACCATATACAAAGAAGTGTGATCTGTGTCTGCCAGATACGACTCTAAATCACTGCCCTCCTCAGAAAAGCCCTTCACCTGCTTTACTTTAAAATACAAGACTGGCCATCTGCTTGGACAAGTGATGAAAAATACAAAAATAAGGGTAAAGGTAAGCACAGCATCTAAAAAGAGACTCATAAACATTTACAACAACATTAATGAACCTTGTGATTCCTTCAGAGCTGGCTTCCATGAAATCAGGGTGTCCTTGGGTGGGAATCCCAATCACACAACCCTGCTGGATAAGCCTGAAAGAGAAAATGAGAAATAAACATAGTAAAAAGATTTTAAATATGTAGAATATCACTAATAAGCCTTTCAGTTCAGCTGAGCAGTGTAAGAACCTGGGTGTGCTGAAGTGCTTATAAAGAACATTATCAAAAGGTCCGTGAGAGTTGTAGTCTGGAGATATGATGGCTTCAATGTGTAGTTCTTTAGCAAACGGGGGTGCAGCAGAACAACATGCACTGGCCGACAGTTTTGATCCGGTTGGAAATTGGACCTTCCATCTCTGTCAAATAAAGCATAATGAAATCTAATTTATAATATGAGACCATAAAAAACTTGTACAAAGACCACAAATGTTTTAGCACCAGTGGGAAGTGCTGTCGCCTCACAGTAATCTAGACCCTTGCCGTACGTGAGTGACACCAGACACCAAAAAATACCTAAAAGCCTTGCTACACTTTAATACTCATCAAAAGTTATATTCTACAAAAAAGATAAAAGAATATACACTGTACATTTTCCTAATCAAATGATGACTGCTGCTTTCCAAGACCTTATTTCTATTCAATAACAAAAGTATAGTAGGGCCGTGATGCTTGTTCAGATCCAATATCACATGATTCAAAGTGCACAAGAGTCTTGAAAAATAAACCCTAGACCAGTGGTACCACTGGTGGAAAAAGTCAAGAACCACTGCCAAAGACTATTACCCCACTAAACCCTAAATCTAGTGGGGCTTAACAGGTCTAGTGGGGATTTGGAGGTTTAGATGTTTTTAATTACTAGTACATTTTATTAACATGATTTGCTATATATAATTACAATATATATTTTCACATGTTTTGTAATTGTTAATCTAAGAAAAAAATGCTTACCTTTATTTTGACAGCTTTGCTTCCAACTGGTGCTGCTTCTCCATTAGATAAGTTAAACCACAGAACAGGTGAGATGTAACCTGACCCGTCACTCACATCCATCTCCGAGAACTTGTCCATATTAAATGCCACGAGTCTGACCAGTCGTAACCTGGAGCTGCTTTCATTTTCTGAAAGACTCTGCACCCCTTCTGCTCCTGAAGAATCTTTCATTTTCTCTTGTCGACCCAACACAGACATGACCCACTCCTTATTAAACAAACCCATCTTCAGCAACAGGTTCTTGCTGACAAAAATAGCACTGTCTATATCTATTTTGGCATCTTGCTCTCCCTTTATTGCAAATTTTGCCAAGCTGGAAAGTGTAGCACTCTGACACACAACACGAACATCCAGTCTGCACTCCAAGGCTTGAAGAATCCCAGAGATGCCAGAACTGAGCAGATGTCTGTTGCTTAACAAGGAGCTTCCTGGGCCGAGACTGTTTGCGTAGTGGGCAAAATCTGAGACGAACAGGGATTTATGGGTAAAATTACTGCTAGGGTCAGTGCCAGGGTTATGCCAAATATCCCTGCAATCAGAGACTACGACTGTAGTATCTACAGTGATCACGCCCTGGCTGAGAGGGGTACAATCCAGCACCACCAAATCAGAGAGGTAATTATACACCTGAGTGGCATCACCAGCAAGAGAAGGGTGATGAGGCAGAATTAGAAAATCTCCTCTTCTGACAAGTGGAGTTTGGCCAGGACAGGATGCCAAGAGAAGCAGAAAGCTGGAGAACTCATCAGAAGATGCCCATCTAAAACTCTGTTTAGTCCTGGCACCAATTATAACCGTGCTAAGGGGCAGGGGGTTTATTATACGCACAGTTCCAGATGTTTCTTCAGTTACAGCATAGTGATCGAGAAAGTTTTTACTCGCGTACACGATGACACTGGAACTATTACTGCTGGAACTATTACTACCGACCACAGTGCAACCGGACAGCTCCTCCTCACCTATAATCCTAGCACATACCGCAATATCCGACTTCCTAGAGTGTAGAGCTTCCATGCACGATATTAACAACACACAGGATAATTCAGAACTTTCAGAAAAGAATCGATCACACTGAGCTTTACAGACGGCCGCATATAAAGGGTGCAGATTAAGTGGAAACTGTTCCAGACAAACCAACTTCATAGGGGCCGCCATGCTGAAACGGTGCGCATGCGTATTGTAACTCAGAACAG
>JAYDZG010000027.1:10506767-10523740 GCA_034509265.1 Microcambeva bendego | reverse complement strand
CTGAGTTTGCATGTTCTCCTCGTGTCCGTGTGGGTTTCCTCCGGGTACTCCGGTTTCCTCCTACAGTCCAAAGACATCCTACCAGGTTAATCGGAGACACTGAGTCGTCCTGTAGGTTTACCCAGCCGTGTAACTGAGAATAGCCGGTCACAAGCCCGGATAAATAGGGAGGGGTGGAGAAAGCAACGGCGAACTACTCCACTATCATTGTAGAGATACTTCATGGATCGACGATCCATCAAGTGACCGAGAGTCAGCTACGACTAATCTGATCATCATCATCATCATTTAAGATATAAACTTATTTTAGCTTCACCAACTACTAAGCAGGAGCAAACTGTGACAGATTGCTCAGGTTCTACATCACCTTGCTCATCTACGTTCATCTAAGCCCGTCGTTTCCTGGTTTGGATTCTTTCGGACCTCGTCTGTAATGTTAATTGCTCCGGAACGGCCTGCCAGGTCATGGACGTACACAAAACCAAAGACGTGCCTTTCGGTTAACTAACAAACTCGCTCGGCAGGAAATCACGAGTCCCAGTGCTCTTTAAAAACGGAATATTAAATCTGATAGAATCCTGCAGGCCAACGGCAGCTTAACACGACTGATGTGGAGGAAATGGGATCTGATTATTTCTCTGGGTTTTATAATAATACCTGGTCAACACAGTATTGTCCAGGTTGATGGAGGATTAAATTGCATCACCAGCTGTGATTCTACATTGAAAGTCCAGAGTCTTGGGAAACCGGTCTGAGCTGTTATGTTCATTATCTCACCTGCTGATGAGAACATGGGGGGGGGGGGGGGGGTTTGTTCAGAGAAAGGTTTTGCAGGTAGGCATGAATGTGTTGCAGGGCCGGTGGTGGTGGTGCTGGTCTGGTCACTTTTAAGCTATTTCGCTTAAGCAACCTGTTACACTGCCTGCAACATAGTAGTATTCACAATCCAGTGCATTGCTTTGGTGCCATGATCTACATCCAGGAAGGTCTTACGCATCGATTCAGTGGGATTGCCAAGGTGTGGAGATCTTCCAGACTTCCCGACTGCCGCTGCGGTGGGTTTTGTATCATGAACACATACAGAAGAAGCCGAGAAGAATACGAACATCTGCCCTGTCCTGCTGAAAATCTGCTAAAGAAGTCCAAATAGAGGCAGCCAGGAAGTGAGGCGGCAACAACAGCCGCGTCGACGTAAACTGCGCAGAAAGACGAAGGCACTCGTACATCTTGCCTTTTAAAGCTCTTCACATGCTCCTCACGGACAGCTGGATCATCAGCAAGTGCCTTCCATGTGCCGTCTGGTTTGTTTAGTCATCCCGAAATATTTGGGACATCGGCCTTTAAACACGAGCAATTTGTTAAGATTGGGGAAGCTCCGGGTCGGATGCGAGGCCTGGACGTGGCCGGCCGGGGCTTCACTCGTTTAAAGCTGCTTACCAAAGTGTTTCTGCTGCTCTCGTAAAGTGCCACGGCCTCGGCGAAAGCTCGGGTTGTTTGTAAACGGACTAAATAAGCAGAAGTTTCATCACCACGGCGCGACACTGCAACAGCATCTTCATTGTGGGCTTCATCGCTTTGCTGATGTTCCCACAGCTCGAGTGGTTCGGCCTTTCAGATCCAAAAAGTGAATTTAAAGCTTCAGATCATTTAAACGTTGTCTATAATTTACATATTATCACTTAAATCTGCACATATGCTCAATTTCTCAACTCCAGTGGGGTACTGGGGTATGAGCGCCCCCCCCACACACACACACACACACATTCACTTAAAAGCCAATTGAATATCTAAGTAGCCTGACTGGATATATCGGATTCAGAAAGTACTCAGAGCCTTTGGGACGCTTCTTAGCGGTAGATTAAGCAACACTGGTGTCTTTTTAAAGAAATTCTGCCCTAGACTGGGGCAGCGGTTCATTCATCAGCGTGACAAAGAACCGAAAGTCTCTGAGGTTTCTGTCTTTCGGTGGCCCAGCCGAAGCTTAGACTTCAACCCCATGAAAAGTCTGCAGAAACACCTAATATGGCACTTTGCAGACGCTCAGACTTGAAAAATGGGTTAAGCAGAGCTCATGAGGACGGATCCAAGAACACTTGCAGTCGTGTTTGTTGCCAAAGAGTCTCACTTCATTTGCATTTCACTCCAAGAGTAAAAAGTGCACAAGAGAGTGTGCAAAACGTCCAGAAGAATTCTTACTTTACGGGTTATGCTAATTAAAGCAACCTTACCCAGCCGTAGTCTCACTCCAGACCCAATCATTGTTAGTGGTGCTTTATTTTTAGAAACGTTTAAAGCCGCTCATCCTGACCGGAGCAGAACATGATGAGGGTTCAAAGCGGGTTGCAAAGAGTTGTTCAGTAACCGATAAAACACCACGGCAAGGACGGCGAGGTAAAAATAAGACTAAACAGTGTCCGACGTTGCCTTAGATGCGTTACATTACCAGCCTATAGGGATGGAGGGATCTTCAGGACTCTGGACCGGACTCTGGTCTGTTCTGTTCCTAAGCGCATTATGTGAATGAAGCTGTGGTACATTTCTTCATACACATTAAAATAAATAAGTGATAAGACAGTGGCCGTCATTATATCATCGGATAATTACACTTCGCTATGGTGGTATACGAAGGCTGCACAAACAGAACACACTGAACCATACATGTGCAGCCCGGCACCGCACTGAGCTTCACTTTAACAGGATGTGTTGGACTCTTTGTCATTCGCTTATCACATAAAAGTAGTGATTCTTGTCCCAGTCTCATTTATTTATTATTTATTTAATAATGGGTTCATCATCGCGTCGAATCTGCCCATGAATAGAACGACAAGAGCTCATCTGCTGCTCCATTCAGGAGTGAAACACAAGTACAATGATTAAATCAGTTCAGGGCTGTGATAGACTTCCAGAATCTTTGATTTATGATGCATGACATGCCTAACGTCAAGGGGAAAAAACTTCATTAGGAAATACCGGCCCGTACCGAGGACTGAGTAACAGCCAGGAAAACACTTTTGCCTAAATAAAGCAGAAGGGAATTCTCAGCATGGGCAAAAGTCTGCATCAAAGCAGTCATTCAAAAGAGGAACCAGACTGTAATGATCTGATTTATACGTGACCCATCTGCCAATATTGGCACAGGCCAGTGTTTACCTGCGGGACACCAGACCAACGCGCCGGATTATCATCATGCTTTGAGCAAACAGCACTAAGTGGGATGAGTTAATTAACAGCTCGGAGCAATATCTACTACATATTTTAAAGCAGTGGTTAGTGACCACTGACCATTTCCAAAACACTTCTGCTTATTTGTTTGTGTGTTTAACTGCTTGGCGTCAAATTTTTCAGATTCGATGCCTCTAATCTAATCTCGGCTCCTGTTATGAACTGTGATGATTGTAAACATCACAGCGAGAAGGTCCTGGGTTCGATCCCCGCATTTGCACGTTCTCCAGGTGTTACTGTGTGCCTTGCGCTCGATAGACTCCAGCACCCCTACAGACCCTGATCAGGATAAAGGGTTAAAGAAACTGAACTGATTTTAAGATAGACCTGAGTAAAGCTAATTCCTTTAGGTCTCCTCGAAGTCATGTTTTCCTAAAAAATTAAAAATAAAAAAGTAAAGAAGGAATTTTCTTAAACCCCCCGTTTCTCCTTTCTGTTGACTCGCTTCCACCCACGACGTCGGAATAAAATCACTTTCAGTCGTAAACAGACCGACACGGACCGCAAAGCTCCATCTGCTAGCACTGAGTGACATCAGCCAGGCGGCTCATGGAGGTTCTATCAAGCTCATGAAGGTTCATGGAGGTTCTATCAAGCTTATGAAGGTTCATGGAAATTCTATCAAGCTCATGAAGGTTCATGGAGGTTCTATCAAGCTCATGCAGGTTCATGGAGGTTCTATCAAGCTCATGGAAGTTCATGGAGGTTCTATCACCGAATATTCATACACCAAAGAGTTCTTAAAGCTACAGATTCTGTGACCCAGACTCACATCCAGCAATGCAACACGAGTTCCTTCCATCAGAGCAGTTTTTATTCCCGTATTTATAAAAAAAAAGTCGATAGAAGAAGACTGGAACAGACTTGAGAACCTCAAACAGAGTGATTTCAGCCCTCGACAGTCCTACAATCTCAGCACAGACCTTGACTGACGCTCTGCAGTCTAAACAGAAGAAGATTTTAGAGCCATGAAGAATTCACGTCAAGCGTCACCTTAACAGACGCGTCACACACTAATACTTTACGAATCTTAAGACTCGTAAGAGTTCTGGGTGCGGACAGGTCTTGCGACGACACGACACAGACGCACGGGGTTTAACTCTTTAAATGCATTTAAAATCACACCTTAAGATTTCTACACGTTATTAAAACTTCAGCACATGCAGCGAGTGTCTGTAACCCTACAAGTCATGAACAATGCATAACCTTAAAGACTCCACGATATAAATGCTTATGTCGTTACCATCAACACACTAAACGCGTGAATCACGAAGCACTGGACTGCGGGAAAACTTGTTTAATGGGTTTTCAAACGTGAAGATCCACTAATAAAGGTTTTAAAAGCCAGTAAATATGCGCCATCTGACTGCCAGTGTGTTCCTACTGGTTCACACATTCAACACATCTACACTGGTCCTGTGGATCATCTAAACTGGTCCTGAGGGTCATCTACACTGGTCCTGTGGATCATCTACACTGGTCCTGTGGATCATCTAAACTGGTCCTGAGGGTAATCTACACTGGTCCTGAGGGTCATCTACACTGATCCGGTCCAGTACTTTAGTGAGTAGGCTACACACGTCCGCATTCATCCAACACATTTATCCCTGGTCCTGTGGATCATCTACACTGGTCCGGTGGGTTATTCTACACTGGTCCTGTGGATCATCTACACTGGTCCTGTGGGTTATTCTACACTGGTCCTGTGGATCATCTACACTGGTCCGGTGGGTCATTTAAACTGGTCCTGTGGATCATCTAAACTGGTCCTGTGGGTCATTTAAACTGGTCCTGTGGATCATCTACACTGGTCCTGTGGATCATCCACACTGGTCCGGTCCAGAACTCCAGTGAGTCGGCTACACGCGTCCGTTCACACTAATCCGGGTCAGTATTAGACTAAAACCTTCCCAGTGGTCCGGGTAAGACTGTAGAACTGTTCCTTACCTTTCCGTTCCTGGCTCGAGCACCAGCCCAAGGAAACCAGCAAAGAAAAAAAGAATCCAATCTTCTTCCTTCTCACAATTTCATTCATCTTTGCGCTTTTTTTATTTCTTTATGAAAGTCTTTCCAGGTCCAGATGTTGATTAATCCATTCCTGTAGCAGGTCTCAGCGGGTGTGAAGAAACTTTAGTCCTGGTGGCTGAACCTCTCCCGACTTAAAGTTCTGACAGCTCCTCCTTCGCTCCGTCCTGGAGCTCATAACGCAGTGAACTTCACTTCATGCCCGTCCCAAATCCCTCAACACGCCCTACCCAAGTGCACTAGACCTGGTCTCGAGTGAGGGCAGCCGCGCTCTTTGTAGTGCACTAGAACCTTCTGCAGGGGGGTTTGACACCCGTGAATCAGGACGTCTTGGAGGCGTCACTCAAGGAGGGAAGAGAAGCGCATTATTCGTTCAAGTGTTGGTTCGATTAATTGCACTAGCACTAAGATGTGGTTAGGGTCGCTGTGAGAACGGAATGCAAAGCATGTCTGGACAGGGAGACGATCTGTCTCAGTCAGGGCAACACACACACACACACACACACACACACACACACACACGAACGCAATTTAGACCAATCGATGCATCTTTGCATGTTTTGTTTGTCTTAAGACACAAAGTGAGTTGGCATTTTTCTTCAATGGATTGCTCCATGGTATTACTGTCTTATTGGACGGTGTTTACAGGTGAAGAAGACCCACCATGACCAGGGCTGGACAGGATGGCCAATATGAGAAGGTCAGGAGAAAAACAAAATAGGCCAGCAGGTGGATTCAGGTGTTGTGGAGCAGATGAAACGTCTAGAATTACAACAGCATGTGCCAAACTCGGTTATGATGTAGTTCCCATTTTATTAACACACCTGTCTCAATACACCAGCTCATTAAACGGGTTCTCCGGCCTCCGCGTTTCCTGCAGTCGGCGCAGGAAACAGGAAACCTGTTTATGAGACTCTACACCCTCCAGCCGGCACGCTGATGCGCCGCAACATCCGCACGACGACAACTTCTTATTTATAAGTATCCAGTCAGGGTCCCTGGAGGGTCTTGGAGCCTTGGAGGGATTTTGAATGAGCGCAAGGCACACAGAAACACCCTGGACGGGGCGCCAGTCCATCACAACACACACACACAATATACACACACCTATTCATCTATAGTGTATTCAGTCCGGTTCTCCAGGTGCATGTTTTTGGACTCTGGGAGAACATGCAGACTCCAAACAGAAAGGACCCGGACTGCTCCCCTCTGAGCCACCCTGTAGCTTCATTAATTACCATAAACATCCTTTGATTCTCGCCCAGCTCTTAAGAATATTCTGGGTAATGGACTAAACTCTCGTCGGAGGTGTGTTCTTGCATCTCTAATCAGAAGATGGTGCAGGACCTACCACAACCTTTAAAAGATCGAATGCTTGGTGGAATTGTTTTGCAAGTATTGCGTGAGGCCGAGAGCCTCCAGAATTTACACTAAAGGCTGTACTGTACCTTTTCTGTTTCACAATTACCTTGTTCACCTAATTGTTGCGAAACCCTTTGGCCTCGGTGTGCAAGAAGGTTCGTTACATCAGACATCCTGAAGCTGAGCCATAACGGTAAACACGGCGTGCCTTTTATTTAAACAGCTGCATCATTAAACGCCTGAAGCCAAAGGATATGAGCAGATGAGAACTCATCAGAAGTCTGGACGCAGGAGTGGACAGGTTAAGAGGGTAAATATATCTCACTTAAGCCCGTCTTGTGGTTGCTCGGCGTTCCTTTAGGTACTTCAGTTTCCTCCTGAAGACGCAAGAGCTTGTCAAGGTCTAGATGTGAGTGACTACGATTCTCTGCAAATGCTAATTTGATAACAGCCCTGCATGTTTCCTAACGAATTAAAAGGTAAAAATAGAAATACAAGTTTATTTAACTTGCTCATAACACACGAGGTCCTGGGTTCAATCCCCAGACGTGTCCAGTTGTTTTTTGTGTCTGTGTGTGTTTCCAGGTTAACCGAACATTAAAATGAATAAAGTAATAAATAAACGGACCTTCTTTCTGTCTACCTGACGTGCATGAGCTTTTTTCTTCTCTGCTCTGTTGTGGTGAGATGCTTGACTGTATTTTGGACCTCGATCCCCTTAATCCATCGCTGCTCGTAGTGAAGCACGCTTTTATTCCCATAAATGAAGACGGATGCTCCGGACTCCTCATATCCTGTACAGACCCCATTCACATAGGCATAGGCTTTGCTATAATGTAATAACAGCTCACAGAAATGACTCGAGATGTACGAGGTCCTCCCGTTACGTCCCCGCTCAGTCTGCCTGGAGATATTATCAAGATGTGTATCCTACTCATCTTGCCGGAATGGAGCTCTTGAGATTTAACGCCGACCATTACTCCTGTTCTGGGGTGGTTGCGGGGCATCAGAGGCACCACGTTACATTATTATGACAGAGCGGTGCGCGATCATGAACCCTAAAGGGTACGAGGAGTAAGCAAACGCTTACGAAGACCGTTCTACATAAACAACCGCCTCGTTCTTTAAAGGTCTCCGTACTTAATCCTGTAGTTAAAATCCTCCTGAGACTCTCCAGGCTTTAATAAAAGTGTTAGTCATGGAGCAAGTCCAACATTTCCGAATGGTTTCCTGTACGTCGTCTCATTGACTCAAGCTTCTACATAATCTCTTACCAACCTCAGGACCTGTGCTGACGGAACTGACCGTCCTTCAGAAATATTTTGGTCCTGGTGCTGTTTATCCAGTCACAGGGAAGTGCTGGAGCCCGTTTCAGCGTTTCAAAAGGCGCGAGGCACACAGAAACACCCTGGATGGGGCGCCAGTCCATCACAGGGCAGACGCAAACACACGCATTCAACTAAACTGACTATAGAGCACGTACACGGACACGGAGAGAACATGCAAACTCTGCAAAGAAAGGACCCGGGCGGTCGAACCCAGGATGAGACAGTGCTATAAAGAAACCTTTTAAATCTAAGAATCTAACCTCTCCAAGACGTCATCTCTTTGGATATAAGAAAGTTGATGATCCTCATTGTGAGCAGCACCAGACGTCCAGGATTTGCTTGGTCAGATGTCCGACGTGACTCAGCATGTTACCTATCATAACGTTTCATCATAAAAAGGCCTTTAAGTGATTTTAACTGTAATTAAAAGCTGTTTAATGTGTTAATGCGAAGGGATTCGTAATGATCAGCTGTATGGCTCGTGATTAAACCGTTAACCGTTAAGGCTCATGAATCAAATGAAATGACTCATCTCTCTGATGAACGATTCATCACTCATCACGGCGTGTTATAAGTAATCCCGGCCAGAGGTGATGCGAGCAGAGGTCTATGTACACTCACCAGGCATAACATTATGACCACTGAGAGCTGAACAACACTGATTACCTCTTCATCACGACACCTCTTTGTAGGTTAGCCGTAGAAGGCAGAGCCGTATCTCCCAAACTGCAGCTCTTGTGGGGTGTTCCCGGCCTGCAGCGGTCAGTACGGACCATACAAAGTCATGGGCGGCCAAGGCTGCTGTTTCTGATAGAATGGAGTGAGGATAAGAGGTGAAGCACAGCACCGACACGGCAGTAGGAAGGTGGTCGTAATGTTTTGCCTGATTGCTGTGTTTTACTAGATCTAATACAAGGGGCCAGACAAGGGGCCTAATGGTTTGGGTTGCTGCTGTTGGGCCCTTGAGCGACGCCCTTAACCCTCATTGCTCAGGCTGTAACTGTACTGTTATGTTCTCCCCGTGACTAAGATTGATACTGGAGATTAAATGTGATCCATACGTGCCTATTCTGTGAATTTAAACGGAAATTGTTAAGGCTTATTTTAATCCCACAGAATTCTGCTCTGATTAAGCGCGGTGGAGTCATGAGTCGCTTATCCCGTATAACTCTCACCTGAAAACTGGAATCATAAATGAAATTGAAGCAGCTGCCGACAGTTAAGCATTTAATCCCCGCTCTATATACCACAGGACGGGATTGAATCCGACTGAAGGAGACGTCCAGGTCGGGACGTCCCCTCGGGTGAGACGTGCTTGTGCTCCGGCTGCAGGACCTTGTTCATTCTTTCTCACATTCTGCACAGCATTTACATTCCATCCCGATCCACACAATCACATGTCCAGCAACACCAGGACGACTACATAATCTCAGGACAATACCAGGTCTCATCATGCATCATGGAGCAAAACAGAGCATCCTGAGCGGATCATTGTTCTCTGCCTTCACGCTCAGCAAATCTAATTCAGCTTTTATTTTCGGGTATGGAAAGTTTACGCCCGAAAAGCATCTCGACGAGCTTGGATCACGAACGCCAGGCTGCTCATTTAGTCCTTTCATGCACCCAGAACTGTTCGGGCGGACCCGAGCACCGGTACCGGGTCGTTCGGAACCACTTCTAGACAGGGACACGGCCTGGTGTTCTGCTCGGCCTCGCTCGCTCGTCTTCCTATTTTCATGCTTAGAAATCATCTCACCTGCTCTGACGTGGGTGAAGAGGCACAACCGGAGGTGTGACATTCCAAATCTTTTAGCATTGTTTTCGCCAGGCCGAGGGCGGTTTGGATTGCCTTTAAATAGCTTCGGTGGATGTACGGTATTCGTTTGTCGTCACGCAGATGTTGTACTTTAAATAAGTAATCCAGTTCCTGCTAAAATGATTAGAACTTTTTCACATTCTAACTTAAAACTAGGTTTGGTTGTCACTGTTGGGCTATCGAGCAAGGCGCTCGACTCTGAGATGCGTAGACTACATACTGCAAGTCACCTTGGATAAGAAAGGAAAAGGGTTTGGCTGCCAAAACTGCCCTGTAACTGTTCTATTCTATCAGAACCACTATTAACTACAAGGAGGTATGTTCACCGGGTTAACACTGTTCCTTCCTTGGACCACTTCCGATAGACACTGAACCCTGCAGACCCTGAACACCCCAAAGAGCTGCAGTCATAAAGCCATCACAATCTGGCCCTCGTCAATCTCGAATCAAACCTCCTTTAAAAGTGGGACCTCCTGATGGTCACGTTGGGTCTGTTGAGCCTCCACGGCCCCAGAACAAAATAAAAACAAGGTACGAAGGACCTCAAGGTCCTTCGTGTACTGCGAGGACAACACAATCCTCCACCCCTCATCCCATCCTGTACAGGTCAAGAGCAGGTTCAAGTCTGCCATCTGGGTGCGTTAAATTATTCACAGTCCGATTATCACACAGCCGGATCACAGTAGCAACAGTCCGAGCCGCGTCTGACGAGGCCGGCGCCGAGGGTTCGAGATGTTCTTTGGCGGGACATTCGATGTAATTAAGATGTTCATTGGTGCAGAAGGGACGTCTGACGGCTCGGCCTTGATCTGACGTGACGGAGACCAGCTGGACACTCGAGACGCCGTCCAAACCACAAACGAAGACTTCAGCTGCTTTTGAAGAACATACGGTCATAAAGAATTGATACAGGAGTCGAACGTCTACGTGCACTCGGAGGTGGCGACTGGAAAGACTGGAGCTTTGGGCTGTCGGTTTAAATCCAAGCTCTGCTATAATACCACTGTTGGGACCTTGAGCTAGACGCTTAACCCAGTCTGCTCCGGGGGGCGCCGATACCTAATTAATTTCGTCATACTGCACATCTGTACATGCGTAATGACAAATAACGGCGTTCTGTTCTATTCTATTCAGATAAAATTCATATTCTGCAAAAGAAATATGTGCCAGATGACATTAAAGTGGAGAGAAAGTTCCGTACAGTACATCTGGAGGAAGACCGAACCCGTGTGCGGGGTTTAATATGTTGTTTAGCTCTCATCCTCGATTTAAGACGTGATGTTACTCAACACACGACTGCCAAGACTCGCTTGTTGAAGCACGTATGTCTCCATGGCTTCTCTCCTGGTAAACAGTAAATACCTCGCTGTCAGAGAAGCTTGAGAGATTCTTATTGGAGGCTTTTTGTAGCAGGTCATTGTGTACTTGGTCCCAAAATTAACATGAACTCCTGACACTCGGCTGGTATTTCTGGACTGGAATCCCAGCTTCGACAAACCTGGGATGCTTGAAGTTAACTTAAAGAAAGAGGAAAAGGGTCCTTCGTAACTGAGGAAGTGGTTAGATGAAGCACTGTGAGTAAGCCAGGTGTTACGAAGCTGACGCCACGTCGTGAGCAACACGTTTCCATTAGCGTGTAAATTAATTCATGGATGAAATCCGTCTGCCAAGCTTTTATCCAAAGCGACTTACAATAATTTAGCACATAAACAGACACTGAGGTAAGTAAGAGAAATAAAAGAAGTTAATAATAGAACTAATTTAGCAGGGGTAGAAGGAGGCCAAACAGTTGCATTGGCAAAGAGGAAGGAGATGGAGCAGGAGACGAGGTTAGGGTAGTTAGTCTGTTAGAGGTGTTAGGAGAGTAAGTGCTCGGTCTTCAGGAGTACTCAGAACCCTGCAGAGATCTCTGCAAAACATCCATGGAGATGAAAGCGCTCTTCTGATGGTCTATCACGACCGGTTTAACCTGCCTAACGATAAAACACATCTACTGTCTGAGTTCAAACTAAATTACACCGCGCAGTACATTCGGACCGCCGCGAGGCCCTCGGAGTGTGAAAGCGAAAACCTTGAGGCTGTATTTAGCAGATTAGGATTGATACAGTACACAATGCCGGCCACTGCGGTCCAGAATTTTAATCTGCTTGTTTAATGAGCAGATGAAATGTTATCCCCGAGCCGTCATTGAGCTCAGAGGTGTAAACTGATCAGTGGATTTTCTGCTTTAATGGAAATGACCTGCTGCGTTCTCTTCACTGGCTTACAAAGGCAAAAATAGAACAGCACCGAGACACCTACAGGACCTAATCAAACCCCGGACTGTTCCAGACAACCTCAGAGCCACTCGATCCTCCACCCATGACTGTGGATCCATCCTCCATTAAGGATCTTCTCTACTCACACCAGAGTGGTGGAACGAGCTTCCCTTGACTGTCCGAACTTCTGAGTCTTTTAGCTATCTTCAGAAAACGACTAATACGCTTCTCTTCACTCAGCACACTGATTTCTATACTGGCAGTAGGAAAGATTAAATTAGAGTTAAAGAAAAAACTAGAGTATGATGATGTTTTTACTATGGAAGCACTTCTGGAAGTCGCTCTGGATAAGATCGTCTGCTAAATGCTGAGAATGTAAATGACCGATTTAGTGTTAATTATTAATAAGTTCACATTAAAACCCAGATCTTTGGGAAACCTTGCTGTAATGGCTCAAGGCCTGTGCACAGTTTCTGCATGCATAAATTTGCAGACACTTTGTAAGAGTGATTTTACATCTACATCTGAGATTATTGGTATGGAAATATTACTGAGTGTTTATATTTACCGGTCAGAAGCAAACACATGAATGTAAATTGTAAAATAATGCCACACTAATAAGTTAACTCTTCATTTAGCTCCATTTTAAGATGTTCATTTGCTAACGAGCTAACGTTAGCAAAATGACTCTTTGTGATGAGTCGACTCACATATTTGAATCATATGCCGCCTGTAATTGAGAAATCGACTCCCGTTGATTCTGTTGTTGTGTTTGTTGATTTTTCAAATAATTGACATATATGTTATTACATATTATTTATCCATTCTTTAACAACATTTACCGTCCTATCGCTTCGTTAGCTGTAGCAAAGTGATTCTTAAAAGAGTCGAATCACACATTTGAGTCATAAACAGCCTCTAATTGAGCAATCGACTCATCTTGAAACGACTCCGGCTTGTTCGATTCAGTGTGTATGCTTTAAATTGAAGAATAGATCTGCAAATTTCGAATCATATGCAAGAAAATCAGCAAGCAGCAGCAAAGTTGTGCATTGTGCACACCTTTTATTGTATGACTGTAAAGTCTGTCCTTGTCTGATGAAGAAAACATTCCTGCCTTGACTTAATCCTGGGTTTTGTGCTTGTATTGCTATGTTCGGTGCCTTGGGGTATCGCTCAGTCATAAATGATTTTCCCATCTGCTATCTTTATGTGGTACATTTCCATGGAAAGGCTTATCCAGCCTTTTCACACTCGGGTTTCCACAATATCAACATCCCCGATCTGCCCGAAGGCCTTCTCTGCTACTCTGCTTAAAGGTCCTGGTTGATAAGGATTTTCCATCATTCTTGGATTAATCTTGCCGTGCGCATTAAGACGCTTATTATTAAATAATAAAAAAGTAATTTGTCAAGGGTATTCCACACTGTAAATGCATTAGGAACAGTTTCGGTCTGCTCACATTGCAGGTACTGACAATATAATATTTGTTTAGATGAGACTGGCCTCAGAGCTAGTTAACAGGTGAAGAAGAAAAAAATAAGAGCAAGGGACATGAATCCATAAATGTGTTTGAGCAGGTTAAATATGATTCATTGTTTATTATTATTGTTCATTATTGTTTTCATATATTAAACTTCCATAGTTTGACTAACTCCTCACATTTAATGTTCTTCAGGTTAGAAGATGTGCCGTGGTGTCTCGAGTCTTTAGACCTTCTTAAGAGCATGTTTAGCTCAGTTAATTCTGACCCTGTCCTGCTTTTATCAGTGTGCCCTGTACTTGGAGATAAACCGGCAACCTTGAATGTTAAAAGCAGCCAGAACATTTCACTCTTCGTTTACAAGGACATTTTTTGCAAATCCGAGTCATTGTCCACACACACACACACACACACACACACACACACACTGACATGTTATTTTGTATGTAGAAGTCTGATATGCTCAAGGACTGCTTTCTTCATATGTTTTTTTTTAATGCTTAAATAAACCTTACGGGTTTGGAATCAAACGTTATATAAAGTAAACTTTTAATTTAATAACTTGGGATTCTGAGGATGTTATTATCATTCATGCACAATGTTACTTCTTGACTGTGGATAGTGTAACCTTGGAACAATCCTGGATTCTTCTGAGCCCTCACACTAAATTCCTTTAAACACGAGATGAGTTACTTCGAGTTACTTAGGAGGCAAAAATCTACACCAGTCGCAGCAGAAATGATGCTGTAGCATTACTTTATTTTATTCATGCTTCTCAATATGTGTTGCTACTGTTTCGTATGGGAAGTCGGTTCACCCCTTCACCTTGAATTGTTTTCAGTGGTAGTAACGTGTGTGTCTCACGGTCACTGAGGTGTTGAGAAGAGCATCCTGAGTTAGGAAACAAGCTGTGAGGAGATGTTTGATGTGTCAGCAGAGGCTGCATGGAGGAGTGAGATTACAGATTGTACATTGCAGCTAGCAGTGATTTGTCAAAACCCTGGAGGTTTTACTGCAGTATAATAGCGCCATCTAGCGTTTAGTACCGAAATTAAGCAACCCAAGAGTTTTTAAAATGTCAAATTAATTGATGATAATGATTTGGTCACAGCACCGAGCATGACTATAATCTGCTGGGTCATTAAACATTGTGGGATGACATATTTTGGTCCTCCTGGGCTTGTCCGGGTCTGTGTGGGGGTTCCTCCGTGTGCTCCGGTTTCCTCCCACACACTGTGGATAACTATGAAGTGTAAATCATGACGTGAAAACCTTAATCAACAAACTGATGTAAGGTTTTGGTAAATATATACAGAACGTAAGTGTGGAACTGAATGCACCACTATTCCAGTTCTGATCATTTATTGTGCAGCATGAAATAATAATAATAAAAATAATAATAAAAACGTCCATTCCTAGTATCCTTGATATTGTTCTGCATTGGAGCCGTGTAAACAGTCTAGGTGTTAATTTTAGATGAGCACTTGGCTGAGTGATGTGTGCCGAGTGTGTGTGTGTGTGTGTGTGTGTGTGTGTCACACAATTATTTATGAATCGACGTTTATAAGGACGGTCAGGGCGCATGCGCAGATCTCACATCTGCACATACCATGGGACGCAGCTGCTGATGCTGGATGCTGAATCCGAGGCTCCCTGTGCTCGCCATGCTGGACGATGGATAAGAACAGAAAAGATGCTCCAGAACGGCCAGCCCGGGGGGGTCGATCGAGCTAAAATCAAGGATGTGGAGGCTCTTGTGTCGCGCCCTGGTCCCGGAGAGTCGCCCTTGATTTAAGGACCGAAGCTGCACGATCCGGAGTGATGATGAGCACCGCAGTGTCCTCTCGGCACCGAGCCCGGCTGGGGTGGATGTGCGCGGTGCTGTTCTGGCTGCAGGCGGCCTGCTGGACGGGCTGTTCGGCCTGGGAGGAGAGATTCAGCGTCGAGGTGAGAGCACGGAGGAGTCCGGCCTTTCGGCACCGTCGATTCATTCGGTTCGGTTGATGCTGGCGGTAAGGTGACGGCGCCAGGATCACGTGACGGTCGGTTCCGTTCAGTGTTCTGTTTGCCGAGATAAGAACCTTGTCATGTGTGGTTCTGTTGGCTCGCCTCGCAGCAACAAGCTCGTGGCTTCTGGGTTCTGCGTGGAGTTTGCATGTTCTCCGGTTTCCAGTCCAAAAGCATGCAGTCAGGTCGATTAGAGACACCGAATACACCGTACAGTTGAGTGTGTGTGTGTGTGTGTGGCTGCCCTGCAATGGACTGGTCCAGGGTGTTACTGTGTGCCTTGCACGCACTGAACAGAGTGAGTGAGTTTGCACGATATTTTCCCGCTCATTTATTCTTATGCATTATTTATTTTATACTCTTCTATTGTCGTCTATGACATCTCAGCATGTGTGGTCCTAAAGTGAAAGTATGGGATTAAGTATGTGCTTGTTCTTGCATGATTTGATTTGATTTTGGTTCCGTCTATTAAGTTTTCTCGATGTTTTGCTTAAATATTAATCAAACTCTCATCAGTTTCTGTCCTGTTATTATTATTGCACTTTAATTTACTAGTTTATGGTCTGAGGGCTCTCTATTACATTATCTTACAGTCACAATCTTAGTAGTGTCTGATCAAATGAAATCATACTCTACCTTTTGGTGGTACCTTTACCTTCCCATCTACCCCCATCTACCACCTTTCCTTAATCCTTTACCTTTCCTTTTCATCCTTTCTTTCCCTTTTTTTTTAGCAAATCTAAGCTCATTTCCATCTGATGCTGTTCTACCCTGTCCTCATTGTTCTGGCCTCTTTGGTTGGTGTGTATCTTTAAAGCAGAGTCAGGTTGTAGTGGGTGGGATGAGGAGGTGGAGGCTGGGTGTTGAGATGTGACAGCGCTATTATTGGCTCGGAGCTTCATTCACACTTCTGTTGCTATACTGTACTGTTCTGGTACAAACCCAGCTTCAACCAGGACCAGGTCATAGCTTAAGGACTGTAGAATAAGAGTTATTGTGTTACCCGTGTGTCTGCCTCTGTGGTGCAGCTACAGTAGAGCGCAGCACATGAATAATCATGAATCTCCATGTTATATAATCTCTCTGCTTCCTATGTGCCATATTTTAGTGGGTCAAAGTGAGTTTCGAGATACGAGCACTTGGATCAGAGAAGCGAAAACGATCACCGTTGATATTGCATGAATTGTTTTTATATTTTTAAACCAGTATTCCATGAAAGGTTATTGCTCCTGTTATTGATTTGGCCCTTCCTGACACAACCCCCTATTTATCCGTGCTTATGGTTTGTGCATATTAGTGGCTAGATACCTACAATTCAGCTTTTCTGGTTAAACTGGCAGCATGTTTTTGGACTGTGTGAGGAAACCGGAGCGTCCGCGAGAAACCCACACAGACCCGGACCGCCCCACCTAAGGAACGAACCCAGGACCTTCTTCGCTATGAACAAACGGTGCAAACAACTAAAGCAGCCG
>JAYDZG010000027.1:10479181-10489478 GCA_034509265.1 Microcambeva bendego | reverse complement strand
TGTGTCCGCTCTGCGATGGACTGGCACCCCGTCTAGGGTGTTACTGTGTGCCGTGCGCCCATTGAAAAGCTGGGAAGGGTTCCAGGACACAAAACACTTGCCTTAAAAAACACAACCTGCATTAAAACCATAAAGAACGCTCGTCTGGGAGTTCCACGATCAAAGTTCATATCGTGACCTGAATACGTAACGTTTTAATGGAACAGGAAGGACTTGTGCTGAACCTTTCACTCTGTCTGGATTCCATTTTATTGTCCGTCTTTAACAGATCATGTCTACTCCGAGCGGAAAAGTCCAGACCGTGCTGGGCCCGGTTGATCCAGATCATCTGGGTCGCACCATGACCCACGAGCACCTCACCATGACCTTCGAGTGCTGCTTCGTGCCTCCGGCAGCGGGGCAGGAGGATTTGGCCACGGCGCCCATCGAGATGAAGAACGTTCACTGGCTCCAGCAGAACCCGTACAGCCACCGGGAGAACCTGCTGCTGCGCCAGGAAGTTGGGGCGGTGCGCGATGAGCTGATCTGTTTTAAAAAGGCCGGAGGAGGAGCGATCGTGGAAAACACCACGGCGGGGATATCAAGAGATCTGAGCACTCTACGCCAGCTGGCCAAGGACACCGGGGTGCACGTGGTGGCAGGGGCGGGGTACTACGTTGACGCGACTCACTCCGACGAGACGAGGAAGATGACTGTGGAGAAGGTTTGTGCTCAGATTAAAGTGTTCAGTTCAGTTCATTGTCTTTAACCTCTTATCCTGATCAGGGTCTGTAGGGGTGCCGGAGCGTATCACAGCTCTTCAACTTGCACAAGGCACACAGTAACACCCTGGATGGTGCGCCGGTGCATCACAGGTACCTACAGGACGATTCAGTGTCTCCGATCGACCTGGTAGCATGTCTTTGGACTGTGTGAGGAAACCGGAGTACCCGTAGGAAACCCACACGGACACGGGGAGAACATGCAAACTCCACACAGGAAGGACCCAGACTGCTCAAGCTGGGGACTGAACCCCAAATGTTTTTGCTGGCAGGGAATTGACATTTACAAACTGTCCTTTGAAGGTTTTTTTGGGAACATCTTAAGATCCTTAGAACCCTTTAGCACGAACGATGTTAATTCTGGCTTCTTTTTGTCCTATCGAAGCTCTGCGGCGTAATCGTGAACGAAGTGCTGCATGGCGCCGACGGGACGGATATCCGTTGCGGTGTGATCGGTGAGATCGGAACGGGCTGGCCAATCACAGACAGCGAGAGGAAGGTCCTGCAGGCCACGGCACACGCTCAGAAACAGCTGGGCTGCCCTGTGATCATCCACCCGGGCCGGAACGCTGCCGCCCCGGCCGAAATAACACGAATCCTGCAGGAAGCTGGAGGAGACGTCTCCAAGACCGTCATGTCTCATTTAGACAGGTGATAATAAGATTAGATCTTTTATTACACGATTTGTTGCGTTAATCTCGTCTGCCGTAAGCTCTTCCTCCAGGTCATCATCATTGAAACTGAAACATACTCTCACTTTGTAGACCTATTTCTAGACCTCACCTATTTCTTCCTAATTTTTCTCTTGACAGAACCATACTTGATCGTGGACAATTGCTGGAGTTTGCAAAGTTAGGCAGCTACCTTGAGTATGACCTGTTTGGAACAGAAATGCTGAATTACCACTTCAACCCAGATATCGACATGCCCAGTGACAGCCAGAGGGTTGAAACGTAAGACCCACAGGCGTTCAAATCTACATAATATTTACACACTGGTGACTACAGAGGGCAAAAAGAAAATAACGTTTTATTAATGTCCATCACAGACTGCTAGTACAATGTTAGTGCATTCTAAAAGTCTCTGGAATTATACAGACACCAAAAGATTTGTAAGAATCGGCATTTTAATGATGGTGGTTGAAAACAATGTGTAATCTTGATCCAGAATGTCTTGGGTGTTTAACTGTAGGGGAAATATTATGTATTAAATAAGAAGTTTTTTCATTCCCATCAAAAATGAATGTACAGGTGCCAAGTAGTCTCAAGGATTTTTTATCTACTGGCTCACAACCTTCCAAAAATAAATTTAAATAATAATTAAGAATAACTAGGAATCAGCCGAGAAGGTCAGAAATGATTCTGAGTTTTATATCTAACTGCTAAAATCCTTTATAAGGTGATGGAGGCTCACAAGTATGTGACTATTGATTTTATTTTGTGTTACCAGCTTGGCATTCCTCATCGATGAAGGCTACGAGGACAGAATTCTCATCTCTCATGACATCCACACCAAGAACCGCCTGACGAAGTACGGCGGCCACGGCTACTCCCACATCCTGAAGAACATTGTGCCGAAAATGCTTTCCCGTGGCATCAGCCAAACACAAGTGGACAAAATACTGATCGAGAACCCCAAACGCTGGCTGACCTTTAAATAAACAGAATGGGAGTCGATCACAAACGACCGCACCCGTCATTTTATATCCGAACTGCTATTAGTGAAAATTTAAATAAAGTTTAACTTTAACCAGCTTTGTACTGTAATCATTACTTTTACTCATCAAGCAGCATTCGGTAG
The DNA here is from genome assembly GCA_034509265.1 of Microcambeva bendego. Classification (NCBI taxonomy): domain Eukaryota; kingdom Metazoa; phylum Chordata; class Actinopteri; order Siluriformes; family Trichomycteridae; genus Microcambeva; species Microcambeva bendego. Next base: position 10,486,917 of record JAYDZG010000027.1, on the reverse strand, counting down.
ACGTTCATCGGGTGTATTTAACCTTTTGACAGCCAGTAAACTCTAACCTCAGTTCTGAAGATGCAGACTACACATCATCATTAAGTGAGGACTGGAAAAATCACCTGAAACACTCTTCAGATTCTCTCTGTCTATTCATTCTGAAAAATAATTACCTGCTTACTGAGATCCAGGCCTTATGACTGAACTGTGTCTAACCGTGTTAATGTTTTAAAATTAAAGTAAAACCCTTTTAGCAGAATGTAGGCTGCAGAAGCAAATATAAAAAAACTGATTCCTACTCAAGTCTTGTGTGTGTGTGTTTAAAATTAAGAAAACGCCACCTTGGCCACACTAAACATTATCCAATTAAAATAAAATCTAAAGAGACCGGGATGCAGTGAAGGATTCATTGTTTGGTTGTTATTCAGTGGGGACAAACTCTGGATTTGATTAATTAGGAGCTCCTCGGCTCAATAGAACGGCGCTGTTGTTCAATATGCCAGGCACAAAGATAAATGAGAGTCGCTTTGATTCCACACAAATAACTCCGCTAATCAGCCGTCCTCTGTGGGATTTGACGTCAGTGCAATGTTTACGATGATTGTGATTCTTTTATGAAAGGCTGATAAGTCTAAAGTACAGTCCTGCAATACAGACAACATCAAATAACAATAACTACACACACTGAACTGATGCAGTCATTCTTTTACTGCATCAGACTGGCTCATTCTGGGCACGAATGCGCATTGACCATTCATTTTGACCATTCGTGGCTAATGAAGTAATGGGTTTGGTGCATCTCCATTAAGCCAACAGAGTCAGTAATTTGCTTTTAAAAAAGTTAGGCACAGCTACTTACAAATACAAATGCATCTGCACTGCAAAAGCACTCATAATTACTATTTAGGGATGCCACAGGATTAAAAAGTCAAAGCCATACATTTTATTCACAGTAGATATGTAAGCAGGGCTCATAATATGGCCACAACATCTTTCCATTTGTATATGATGAAGAGAAATGCATATAGTCTCATATTTCCAGAGCTGTGCAGAGTACAGTAAAATTATTACCCTAACATATTTCAGCTGTGAGGGTGCCCACTTGTGGTGGCATGATGGAACTAGTGTTCGAACCATCAGCCCTAAGACTAACAACTTTTGGATTTGTATATTTATAGTGATTTATTATTATTAAACACTTTTTTGATGCTGAATTACTTGCAGTAATGGTAGGATTTGAATTTTAAGACTCGTGGACAACACAGAAGTGTTCCCAGAATCTGTGTTGACTTTGCATGTTCTCTGCTGTGCCCCCCCCCCGCCCCCCCATGTGGGTTTACTCCGGTTGCTCCGGTTTCCTCATACTTGCACAAGACGAGCAAGTATGGGTGAACTGGAGATACAATACGCACCCTCCCCGAAAACTAACAAACAAACAAACAAACAAACAAACAAACAAACAAACAAACATTACAGTATCTAGTTCTAGACAACTACACTCAACACGTTGTGTTTTTAAAGAAATAATTTAATATCCAGCACCGAGCAGCTGTTCTCAGTAAATGAAATAATATATATAAAGTAAATGTATAGTTTGCACGAAATAATAATATAAAAAAGAATTAGATTACTGTTCGTTGTTAGATTTTAAAGCTTTTGTACGTTTTCAACCAAACTAACGGAGCTAGACTTTTAGTGATGTAGTTTTAGTAATATTGACCGGTTTATATAATCTTAAAAGTTATTTTAATCATAGATAATAGTTTTATAATGTTTATAATGTTGTCTTGACTTACCTTTGCACAGTGAGACCGTTTATTTCTCCTCAGAACGCCTCAGCGTGTCCGCCATCTTTATTCCGAACTTAAACTGTAAATAAACACTTTAACGTAACTTTAAAGATTCTTTTTTTTTTAACATGAAACTTGTTATTTAACATTATAAATGTTACATTTAAAAAATAATCGTAATGATCGTACAAACATTAGAAATAATGTAGTAATGTAGTGCTTTTGACCTGGAATGTAGAAGTGCACTTTAAGACACTTTAATCGCTGTAATGGCATCAAAACCTTTATTTTATGCTGAATATAACATTAAACTTTCTTATACAATCGTTTAGTCGTATAATTACATTAATATATATATATATAAATCAACAAATCATACATTATTCTTATATTTTATATGTACAACCTTTATTTCTGACGTTTGTAACGTAATTACGTCACTACGTTATCTGCCTTATAAATTTTAATACAATTATTTCTATATATGCCTGCAAAATGTTTTTAATTACAGTTTTCCTCTCTTTTTTAAAGATGCAACCTAACAGTGTGGTTAATAATGAAAAATGCATTGTTCTTTATTTTATATCATTTAATAAAATGTCGCAGAAATGCAGCACAAGTGACTGAAATATTACAAGATGTTAATAATCATTCTTAGGCGTTATTTAAACAATCTTTAAAAGTCTTAACTTCATGTACAATACATGTCTGTACAAGCTCACAGGTTGAACTATAACACAACGTTTTGTGTGTCACAGTGATTTGTTTAAATGTAGGATATGATGTAAATTACTGTAGATTCACATATGTACAGTCATTGCATCCAACAGACTTGTTCCAAACACTGTAGACCCCCCCTATACTCAACGTAAGTATATTTTCCAGCCTATAGAACTGCAACTTTCATTCCCAAGTAAACACTGTAATTACACAAAGACTGTGATTACATGGCCTTTGTCCTATCTGACTGATTGTCCCTTCACACACTGGCTATTTAATGTCTCTGAGAGAAGCCAGGAATGCTGTGATACATATTTATAGTTATCAAATCTTAGTAATCAGCGTATATCATGAACCCAGAGAATGTGCTGTATTTGTTGTTGTTCCCGCCATGGGCTTTTCCTCCATCCAGCTTGATGTAGATTTCATCCCCGGGCTCAAGGTGTAACACCACACTGTTGCTGGCATAGTCATAGTTCTGATCTGCATCCTGAGCAATCGCACTCGCCCTCACCTGAAAAAAAAAGTTAGTGATAAGATTGATTTAAAAAAAAGGAATAAAAAACAACTTCAAATGAATCTAAAGAAATTTCATTTCTATCAGTTGATTTAACCGAGCAGCCAGTAGATCTATGCTAGTGGATCATTTATCATGGCAGATCATTGAATCATCCATCAATCTATAGTTTCCACTAACTGGTTTTGGTCAGTGGTCCTATGTGATGGTCCTGGACATGCTTCTTTCCATGATTGCTGTGAACACAGGCTTTAATGAACACATACTTAATGTTTACACGCATATATGAAGGCTTATGACGAATTAAAACATTATACTACTGAATATTACTATTAGTAGTCGAAGTGGTAGTAGTAGTACTAGTATTAATAGGTAGTACCTGGTTATTTTTGCACAGATCTGCCCACATGCTGGTGCCGTCTCCTCCACGCATCAACACGTGGTACACGAAGAAGTAGATGCCCGGTATAGAGCAGGTGAACTTGCCGGAGCTTGGATCATAATGGTTTCCCAGGTTAGTGACCACATCATCGAATTTCAGCACTTCATATCCCTCATGTTGCTTCTTCAGCCCGGCATAAAAAGCCACTTTAGGAACCGTTGAATAAGTCGCGGTGTTTACGACCCCGTTAATAAGTCCCGGTAACCCGGGTGGACCCGGATTCCCGACTTTTCCGGGTGGACCCGGTGGTCCGGGTGGTCCGGGTTCACCCCGCGGCCCGACGGGTCCGGTGCGCCCCGGTTCTCCTCTTGGTCCGCGCAGGAAGGTCGTGTGGGGCTGCACGGAGCCCGGGTGAAGGCGATCCTCTCCGGTAGCGCGGACCGGTTGCTTGCTGGAACCGTATGGATCACAGATCATCCTGCACGCACTGAGAGTCTCGTAGCGCGGATCTGCACCGGCTGCATTCACCAGAACCGGGATCAGGATCACCACCACCAGAACCATGGCGACACCGAGCACACCGGCCGTCACCGCCCGCGCCCTCGCACCCAGCCCGGACAGAACCGGGCGATCCTCCCGCTGCTCCTTCCGCGGAATCTTGCTTTGGAGAGCTTAGTGCTTGTTCAGAAAAACTTCAGTTCTGCACGAAGTCTGAGCGATCAGGACTGAATGATGCGTCTTATTAGTCTGCAGGGGAGAAAACGTGTAAATGTCAGGTGCGTTCAAGCACAAGGGCGCAATAATCGATGAGAAAATCGTACCGTGATTCACCTGAATGAGGGAGGTGGAGGAAAACACAACAGGAGAGAAAGAGAGAGAGAGAGAGAGAGAGAGAGAGAGAGAGATGAGATAGGAAAAGGACTGAATAATCATCAAAGGAGGGAGAGAGGATGGATGGCTTTGGCAACACCTTCATGAGGAGAAAGTTTGGTCAAAGAAATGAAGCCTTTTACACTCGGGTTACACTCATGACTTACACATAGTTTCATCAGTACATAAGTTTGATTTAAAACACACTCATGGCCAATTTTGCATTTCTAATTAAGCTGAGCATATCTTTGGACTGCAGATGGAAACTGGAGCACCCGTAGTAAACCCTATGCAGACATGGGGAGAACATCCAAACTCCAGACAGAAATGGGGTGACATCTCCAAGTGAGATCATTCAATTGTTCATTTCATTGTTTCTATTTATTTAAGATTTAGGGTTATTTTTGCTCCCAGGACAAACCCACCATGAGAAAATATTAATGAAACCGAATCGGCGTGTTGCCATCTGCACCGGTCAATAAAAATCTTGCTCGGTGATTCATTAAAATGTAGCCAAAATGTAGATTTCAATTCTTTTGAGATCGCTTTCATGACTGGTGCTGTGCCGTCACTCCTTCTGGCTGTCCTTAATTTGTCAGAAGCACCGGGTGGGGTCCAACAAGATATGCTTTGACAGGCAAGAGTAGATGAACTCCAGTGGCCGGTGCCTCAACTCTCAAATGCTCTTTAGCATGTAAGCGCAGAAATCCATCAGGTACAATCCAAAATCTCTTCAAGAGAGGTGAAGGCTGTTATAGCTGTAAATGATGGGAAACACAGACACAGTATTGCAGATTGACATTTCTGGCCAAGGTGGGAACCTGGTAGTGGCAGGGCTTCGACCAGTAAAATGTCAAAATACAGTATAACATGAGAATGAATGCTCACGTTTAGACCCACCCCCAGCACCACACACAAACACACCTTCTGACTCAGTGGATGCTTGAGCTCTGTGTTGTTTTCTCCAGCTGGCTCTGCTCAGTACATTTGGACGTTCGGTGAGTCAGGCGGTATGTGATGTACAGCCGTGATCCAAGCAGGTCTCTGATAACAGGAGGCTTGATGCTCATTGCGATATTACATAACTGTTTCGCGAAGCAGTTAATAGATGTGAAATATATATACACGTTATAACAGCATTAAACGCCTAGAAGCGTTTGAACGTCGTGTCTTACACTGGTTACATTCGGACAAGATTCATCGGTAACGTGTGAGGAAACCGGAGCACCCGGACGAAACCCACGCAGACATCGGGAGAACATGCGAACTCCTAATGCCGTTTGATAATGACGGTGGCATCTAAGAAATCTGTTGTCGTGAACAGTGGCACAGTAGGTTCTGTGTTCAATACCCTGGCCGTTCTGTACGGAGTTTGTATGTTCTCCCTGTGCCGGGAGGGGAATTCCAGTGACTTGCACTGAGCTCTTGGTTCCAAACATGAAAGATGTGAAAATCTGTGCTTTACCTGACAACTCCCACAAAGTTTGCATGTTCTCCCTGTGTCATTGTGAGGAACAAGGAATGTGTTTTACTGGCATGGTTTGGGTCTCTCCATGAGGGCAGAATTTTATGTTGAGGCTCCATGATTTCAGAAAATCTTCTCCTGATCACCTGCTGCTTGCTGATGACTGTGTTTCTATTGAAGTCGCTGTGAAGTTTCTCGCTGGGCATTCGAGCACAGATGAGACGGCGGGAGGAGTAGGTGTTAGCACACCATCACCCCCTCAGAGCTCCTACTGAGCCACCACGCTTCTCCTGCCGAGGCATGACTTAGCACCCTTATATAACCCTGTAAAACTCCATCACCTTCAGTCACATCTCTAAATTACATTCAACAATGACGGACTCACCTGTATGTAGTCATAATGACTTCCAGCAGCAAGCTCGCCTATACATAGATATACATGTCATTAAAAAACAGGTAGATGCCTGGGGATCGAACCCAGGTCTGTCTTTTTGTGAGGCAACAGGGTTACCCACTTAGCCACCGTGACACGCACAAATAATAAAAAATTGATTACAGATTAAACTTTTTTATGTAGTTATAAGAAGTGAGATTTTACACTAGCACACCAGCACAGAGAGTCTGTACGTCACAGTGTTTCCACCCTAGCCACTAGGATGCACAAACCAGTGTGTCGTAGCTCAGATAACTAGGAGGGTCGCGTCAGGAAGGGCATCCGATGTAAAAACGATACCAGATCAATAATGCGGATCACGGGAGCTGCCAACAGGATTCAAGTAGTTCTTAATAAAAAAATATCATAGATGGAAACATGTTAGAAAATAACCTCATGCTCTTATATCAAATCCCACAAAACAGCACACATGAAGTCACGACAATGGTGAAACAGCACTGCTGAGTGCCAGGTATGTTTATATCAATCACAGTCTGACTGTGAATCCTTTAATCTTGTCCCTTAAGGTGCTACAGCAGATCATGATCAGCATTATCGATGTTTTAATGCCGGATGCCCTTCCTGATGCAACTATCTGTTTATCCAAGCTTGCTACCGGTACTACAAGGCACTGGTTTGTGCATCCTAGTGGTAACGGCGAGTTCAGACTCTCTGCGCTGGTGTGCTAGTGCAAATCCCTCTGGATGCTTTAAGAATTCATTTATGGGCAAATATATGGAATGGAAAATAATTCCCATCTGAACAAGCACTTTTATAAATGATAAATCTCCCTGAGAGAGATTCTACTGTGTGCAGCCTCATCTGATCTCGCTATTTAGAGCCATTGTAAGATAAACATGGTGTTCAGAGTCTCGTCATTCTCAGGATTACAGTGTTTGTAGAAGATCTTTCCCGCGTCCGTGAAATGGTGGAGACTGTAGAACAGGGCTGATGGTGAGAGGAGTGGAACACAATAGTGTCACTGATTGGCTGTCAGGTCGGCCTGCCGTGTTCGGTACCGTGATGGTGACGCCGTGGAGCAATTAGAGAAGCTGTGGATGGTCGATGAGAAGAAAGAGAGACAGAAGAAAGAAAGTGAACTAAACAGATACACTTGGAGCACGGCAACCTCCAGAAGTGAATTATTTCTTAAATTTGCTGGTCAAAGTCCCAAATGCAGACTTCCTGTGGAGGAAACCGTTTTCATCTTGAGACGACTGAGGACGAATCATCGTACTTTGGTTTCACAATGTTTAAATCAGATAAAGAGAAGAATGTGAATACACTTCGATGACTTTTGCTATTTATGATCCTGTAAACCTCATTTATTACCAGGCCGGACAGACAGCTGGAGCCTATCGCGGCTTTTCATTGGACACAAGGCACACAGAAACACCTCAGGATACAGGTCACACACAAACACACCTCAGGATACAGGTCACACAGAAACACCTCAGGATACAGGTCACACACAAACACACCTCAGGATACAGGTCACACAAACACCTCAGGATACAGGTCACACACAAACACACCTCAGGATACAGGTCACACAGAAACACCTCAGGATACAGGTC